>JAKFHT010002778.1:0-13555 GCA_023783455.1 Erythrocebus patas | reverse complement strand
GAGTCTTTATGGGAAAAAGCTTGTGAAAATCACAGAAATCTGAACATGGAAACCACCAGAACCAGATACTGGAAGGTTAGTCCTGTGCTACTCTCCTTCTCCAGGAACTTATGGTGGGCAAATGGGTGACTCATAAATAGGAACTTGATATCAAACCATTGTTTCTGGGATTCAGAAAAAAGAAAAAACTATCCAGGTGTAGTGATGTGTTCCTGTAATCCCAGGTACTCAGGAGGCTAATGCAGGAGAATCACTTTGACCCTGGAGGTGGAGGTTGCAGTGAGCCGAGATCATGGCACTGAACTTCAGCCTGGGTGACAGAGGGAGACTCCATCTCAAAAAGTAAATAAATAATACCTCCTTAAACATTTCTCAGAACATACATCTGTCCTCAAGCTACACATGATTCTACATGGGACAGAATTCATCAGGAAAATTAATTTGCTTGATTATGGAGTCTGGGAGTTCCAATATAGGCTGTCTTTAAGCTGGCGTCCTGAGGATACTGGTATCCTGGCTAAGCTCAAGTCTGAAAGCCTCAGGACCAGTTTCAGGAGGAAGAAAGAGGAAATTGCCTTTTCTCTGCTTTTTCTTTATATCTGAGCTACCAGCCTATTAGATGGTGCCCACACATTGAGGGATGAGGTTCCCACTCAACTCGCCAACTCACATGTCTCTCTCCTCTAGAAACACCTTCACGGACTCACCCAGAAACAATGCTTCACCTGTTCTACAGGTATTGGTTAATCCAGTCAGACTGATACCTAGAATTCACCATCACACCATGGAAATATAACTACACCTCTCTGAGTCTAACAGAAAGCTCCTATATGTTAGTTCAGAGTCTGGGTATCCCTAGGAGAAGTTAATTTAATCCACGAGAAAATAAAAAGGCCCAGTATCTTTAATAATGTTTTTTCTCTACTAGTAAACCTTGATTGGTTTAATTGCAGTCTTTTTCTTTATTTGGTTGGTTGGTTGGATTTTTTTTATTTTGTTTTGATTTGGGTTTTTGTTTTTAATGTAATTTAATTTAATTTTAAGTCCTGAGATAAATGTGCAGGACTTACAGGTTTGTGACATAGGTAAACTTATACCATGGTGGTTTACTGCCCCACTGTTGTGTCTCTCTAAAAATATGTCATAGAACCCTCTGGTCATCTTCTCGTATTTCTTGGCCCAGGTGATTTTTCCCACTCTCTCATACTCATTCATCAGTTATTTGAAAGAAGAATAGGACAACTACAGTTTATTCTAGGCCACTTAGAATCAAACCCAATTTCCAGATCCACATTCAGAAAATTGGTATTTGAATAGATTAGTATTATGTTACAGACAGCAACTAGGAGCAGAAGGGACTGTGAGTCATCTAGTTAGTAATATCTACTCTAAAGCTGGGAGAATCCCTCTGTGTGTGAATTTTTAAATTTGTAACAGAAGAATAGTTCACTGTGCTTTAATGAACCCTGTCAAGAGAAGAAACTATACTATCACATATCTCCACATGTTCAGAAACTTTCATCAATCCAGGCCCCAAAATGACATGCTGCTCTTTCTTCCCCAGAAACATGAGTTCTGAATCTTGCAAGTCTTCCAGAGGGAACTCACCTGTCCCATCTGCATGAACTACTTCATAGACCCAGTCACCATAGACTGTGGGCACAGCTTTTGCAGGCCCTGTTTCTACCTCAACTGGCAAGATATCCCACTTCTTGTTCAGTGCTCTGAATGCAGAAAGTCAATACAGCAGAGAAACCTCAAAACCAACATTCATTTGAAGAAGATGGCTTCCCTTGCCAGAAAAGCCAGTCTCTGGCTATTCCTGAGCTCTGAGGAGCAAATGTGTGGCATTCACAGGAGACAAAGAAGATGTTCTGTGAAGTGGACAAGAGCCTGCTCTGTTTGCTGTGCTCCAGCTCTCAGGAGCACCGGGATCACAAACACTGTCCCATTGAGTGGGCTGCTGAGGAACACCGGGTAAGTGATGCCTCTGAACATCTACTTCTATAAAGGACACATGAAATTCTTGTGGGTCTATTTTCTTGGAGATTGGATCAAGCCAACTCCGCCTCCCTTTAAGCAGCTCTCTTTTGGGCTTTCTTAGCTTGAAACCTCTGGGATTTGACAAACAAGAAGGGAAACAGAAGAAATGCCATTTACTAGGGACTTATTTATCTCTCATTCTGGGCCCCCTCCCTATCAAACGGTCTGCACATTACTTTATTGTCTTCACTGGTGCTTCAATTCATGGCTCTTTTGCAGGAGAACCTTTTAAAGAAAATGGAGTCTTTATGGGAAAAAGCTTGTGAAAATCACAGAAACCTGAACATGGAAACCACCAGAACCAGATACTGGAAGGTTAGTCCTGTGCTACTCTCCTTCTCCAGGAACTTATGGTGGGCAAATGGGTGACTCATAAATAGGAACTTGATATCAAACCATAATGTTTCTGTGAGTCAATAAAAAAAAAGAAAACATTGAGAAAAAGTGGCCTCATTTCTTTTGTAGAATAGTATGACTGTTAGACAGGATTTCTAACAAAACCATTGATGTCACCCAAACATGCTGGTTTGTTTCATGCAAACCTGTAGCTATACACCAACAGATACAAGAAACCGGGCCATCTCACAGCATTCTATATGTGCTGGTTGGATAAATGCTGGGCACAAGATTTATTTGGCAGTCATGGAAAGCTCAAATGAACTTTCTGAACCTGGGTCAGCATTAATCTGAAGGCTGGTGGACAAGTAGTATTTGGAACTGTATGGAAAATTTGAGGCAGAAAAAGTGACAGGAGAAATCTAGGGAACTATGACATTAGGAATCTCAACTAATTAATATTGAATAATACATAACATATGAGAAAAGTGTTGAGAAACACAGATTTGTGTCTTGAGGGAGACATATAAACATACCAGAAATATGGGATCTAGTCTCTAAATATAAGGAGAACTCTGAGGACTTCAGAAAAATATTATAAATGATTTTCTCTTTGTGGATGTATACTTTGAGGGTATGATAGCTAATATTAGTTTGTTGAAAAGTATTTCATAAGAACCTAGTCTATGTTGAATATTAAATTAGAAAATATACTAGCAAAGAAGAAAGGAAGCACTTTTGTACTCACAAATCATACAATCCAAATAAGAGAGTCAAATGGTCAATATGCAAATATGTGCAAAACATTATATGTTCGAGTGTGGTAGGTTCTTTGTTGGAGAATAATCAAACAGAGAAGTAGAAAAGGACAATACAGGCCAGAAACTGGAGATGAGTGTCTGAATTTTAAATAGGGTGGTCAGAAAAATGCCTCACTGAAAAATTCAAATTGAAACAAAGGAGAGGGAACAGAAATGTGTGTATGGATATATATGTGGACCATGAGTGTGTATATATGTATATGTATATGTATGTGTCTGTGTGTTTGTGTGTATCTATATAATTCTAGTTGGAGAGAACAACATATGCAGTAATTTTGAGTCTGTGTATATTTGGAGCCTGAGGAACCACAGAGAAGTCTATGTTTCATATTGGGATGAGTTAGAGAAAGAATGGAAGGAAATGAATTCAGAGAGACAAAGATGGCCAAATCATAAATGCAACCTTATTAGGATAGGTTTTGCTGGGTGAAATGCATTTAGCTGGACATGCTAGTCTAGGTCATTTCACATAGACTGAGTTTAAGCAACTTGCATGTGTCAATGAGACAGAAAATAATTATTTTCTTTCTAGTAACAATAGCTGTATACTCCAACTCTTAAGCATGAACTGTTCTTACTTTTCCATAATATGGGCTGGAATAGCAAAATTCAAATTGTGTGTGTGTGTGTGTGTGTTTATTTCCAACTATCTTAGAAAACACATTATCTTGAATAAATTTAATGTAATTGGGCAGATACATCTATGTTGATCTTTATGCAGAAAGAAAGGAAAGGAGCAAAATTTTGGGATTCTAAGAACTGGCAAGACTCAGGTTTAAACTATTGAATGTTTGAGAGACAAAAGGAATCACTGAGATTTCATAGGAGATAGATAAATACATTTCTCTTTTGATTAACCCATTATCGTTGCAGGATTATGTGAATTTAAGGCTAGAAGCAGTTAGAACTGAGTATCAGAAGATGCCTGCATTTCACCATGAAGAAGAAAAACATAATTTGGAGATGCTGAAAAAGAAGGGGAAAGATATTTTTCATCAACTTCATTTAAGTAAAGCCAAAATGGCTCATAGGAGGGAGATTTTAAGAGGAATGTATGAGGAGCTGAAGGAAATGTGTCATAAACCAGATGTGGAGCTACTTCAGGTACGAACCCACAATGTGATTCAGGTTTTTGAATATTCACATGTATAAGTATTTTCCTCAAGGCTGAAATGCATCTCCCTACCTTTATTTCCATGATGTGTTTCCAAAAACACATTCCACTCATTTGGGTCCACTCATTTGGGTAACTGGTTCAGCTAAAGATGACTGAGTAGGTTTTTTGAGGTTACCACAGAGCATGGACCCTCTGGACCTCTTCTCCCTTCACTTATTTATAGAATGTCTTCAAGACTCAGACTTTCCCAGGACATGAATTAATGACAATACAACTGACTGGGTTTTTCATTACAGAAGAAATAGAAAATGCTTTGCAGAAGCATATGGTAGGAGAATAGTATCTTCAGAAACTGAATACAAATACAAATCTGAATACAAATCTCACACTGAACTTAGTGAAAGATGCATCTTGTGAAATGCACTAAATCTTTCTTATTTTTTTACAGGGTTTTGGAGACATATTACACAGGTGAGTGTGTACCTACATTATAGCATATGTTCTTTCAGATTCCACAAATATCAAAGAAGGCTCTAGTAAGGTCATGGCATAAATAATTAAGATATTGATATCACTTTTTTTTGCAGCTACTTTTGTTCCCACAACTTAAAAGACAAGGCCAAAAAGTTAATAAATGAATACAAGAAGAGTGAACTAAAACAAACATTCTTATTCCTGATTTTGTTTTATTGCTTAAAATCCTGCATAGGTGAAAGATAAAGTTTTGTTTTGTGGATGGTAAGAAAGTCACCAGAGGAAGCAGGAGAGAAGAGGGGGGAAGTATTTTAGCAGTGAAAAAGTGTTGGTGATTTGTTGTTTATACATATATACAAATCAGTTAAGAGTTCTGAAAAATAGATTGAAAAAAACTGTGGAGTGTTAGAACTATATAAGTCTCTAGGGAAGCTTGTTTCTAAAAGCAGATCTCGCTGCCTAGAACAAGTTTCACATCCTTTATGTTGAAAAGGAAGCAGTGGATGCAGCAGTCTCCCCAGAACCCTGCTGTTTCAAAGATGTCCAGGAGAGTCTGCCAAGAAGTGGAACTCAGAATTTCAATTCTAAATATTATCAAGGCCATAAGGCTGAGGGCAACTTACACATTTGGGGCAAAAAAGAAGGATCAGATTGAATTCTGACTTAGACTCTTCCATCATGCTTTAAAATTTAGGAACTATAAATAGTAATTAATTTCAAATAGGAAGTAATAATTTTTGAATTACCAAATGTGTAGATTCAAAGGATTCTCATGAAATGTCTTTTACATACAAATAGTGATTCTTATTTATTTTATGGTTGTAGATGTTGTAACTGCTGGTTTTTCCTTGCAGAAGTGAGTCCGTGCTGCTGCACATGCCCCAGCCTCTGAATCTAGAGCTAAGTTCAGGGCCCATCACTGGACTGATGGACAGGCTCAACCAATTCCGAGGTAAGTCTCCACCACAGGCAGCACTCCCACTTTATCTAAATATTATTGTTGTTAGAATCACATAGGTAATAGTTCACCCTTTATCAGATATTTTACTTCTTTAAGACATAAGTGAACAATATAATCATGCAACCTTTTGTATCTGTGTCTGTATTTATAGTCACATTTATAGCATTAAGTTTGAAAGATTGTGAAAAACAAATACATTATGGCATAATATGTATTGAGTTATGTAATGGGAAAAAGGTGTAGTGTAGCAAATTTCAAAAGGAACAAATGAAACAATGCTCAGAATGAAAGTGAGTTATTTAATGTTAAATACAAAATTTTACATTTCTTTAGTGTATTTGTTTGAACTGCTAAGACTGTTCTTTGGGGAATATAGTTTACTGGAGATCCTTGGGTTTTGTATTTTTTAAATGGGTATATATTCATATATTGCAAACATTTGAATTAATGGGTAAAAATAAAAAGAAGAAATCATTTTGTGAAAACAAGTAAAATTACAAATGAAAATAAGTTCAATTTAATTGCAATATGAGGAGCAACATGTTAAGTCTAAAATCCAGCTTCAGTCCAGAGCTAGCATGGAGGACCACAGAGAGACTGGTCAAAGATTTTGCAGAAATCTGCTTTAAATTATCACTTATAACATGTACATATGCATTTTTATCCAGATATCTAGAGCAGTTCTTGAGTAAGTGAAAATCTTCACATTCTTTCCCAAATGATAGCACTAGTTCTTAAGAATAAGGACCATTTCTAAATAAAAATCTTGATAACAGTATAGCATTTAGGGCATATAATGTGTACATTTTACTTTGAAAATTGGATTGAAAGAAGTTGGTCTCACATTTGGCTCTCAATATGTAAGTTTTCAAAACATTTCATATCTGTGGTTAGCATTTTGTCTTGTAGATAATATTAATCATCTCTATACTTTACTAGAAGTTACAAGCAAAACTGTCTTTCTGACTTTACATTTCCTGGTAAAGTAACTTCTTGATAGAACAATTATTTTTTTCGAATTTACACGTGTCTATGCATGTTTTTTCTTTTTTTATTTTTTTGCAGTGCATATTACTCTGCATCATGAAGAGGCCAACAGTCATATCTTTCGATATGAAATTTTGAGAAGCATGTGTATTGAATGTGACCATCAAGATGTGCCCTATATCACTGCAACACCTAGAAGTTTTCTTGCATGGGGTGCTCAGACTTTCACCTCCGGCAAATATTACTGGGAGTTCCATGTGGGGGACTCTTGGAACTGGGCTTTTGGTGTCTGTAATAAGTATTGGAAAGAGAAGAATCAGAATGAGAAGATAGATGGAGAGGAGGGACTCTTTCTTCTTGGGTGTGTTAAGAATGACATTCAATGCCGTCTCTTTACCACCTCCCCACTTATGCTGCAATATATCCCAAGACCTACCAGCCGAGTAGGATTATTCCTGGATTATGAGGCTAAGACTGTGAGCTTTGTTGATGTTAATCAAAGCTCCCTAATATACACCATCCCTAATTGCTCTTTCTCACCTCCTCTCAGGCCTATCTTTTGCTGTATTCACTTCTGATCAGAGACAAATCCGGAATGTGTTCACATGCTGTGGGAACCCCTTTATTCCACGAAATCCTCTTCCTTGTGCCTTAACGTACACGACAAATAGGCTCTATTTTATGTCTTGAACTGCCTTCTAATGTTATCAAAACTCATTTATTGTGTTACTATTAAATATGCTGAAAACGCTAAAAGTATATGTATTGGTTCTTTATTAACTAATTTTTGAAAAATCATTATTCATGACCATGGCATAAAGTATATTCTCTTTTTTTTTTCTTTATTTCTGACTGTCACTGAGTGAAATAATAGATGACAAACATGTCTGAATGAAGTAAAAATCAATGGAAGACAGTCAGGATCTTGTGCTTCATGCAAAGAAACTTAGAGTGAAGTCTGAATGATAACTGGGATATGTTTTTCTTCCTCTTTATCTGACTATATTACACTTATCCATCATGATTCATTGTATTAATCTATCCTTTGAGATACTATTATTTGACCTTCTATGTTCGGCTTCATTTTGCAATTCTCACTACAGATGTAACTAATCCTTCATTATTAGTGTGCTCTTCTACATTGAAATACACAAGGTGATCAGACCAATGCTGGATTAATTAAATATTGGAAAAATGTGACTAAATATTGACCCCTACCTCAAACCATACACACTCATTTCCAGATAGATTCAAGTCCTGAAAGGAAGGAAACCTGATACAATATTCTCATAAGGATTTCTTAATCAGGGCACAAATTAATAATTAAAACAATTCATTCATTTATATTGATAACGATGACTTCTGTGTTTCAAAAAACATTATGCAAACTAGTAGTGGAGAAAGATATTCACCCCAACATACATAAAATAAAATATAATACATATGCATGATGAATACTTAAAATGCAATAAATAAAAGACAGTGAACTCAATAGAAGATGGGGTAAAATATCTGAACAGACCCATTACAGAACTGGATACATAAATAACTAGCCAAATATAAAAAAGTGCTCACTTTCATTAGTCTTACAAAATTAAGAATTAATCCACCAGTTGTAACACAGGCCCCCATGAAAAAATACCAAAATTTAAAGTCACATAATATTGTGTGTAGTCAAAGATGCAGAATAAATGAAATTTATTCATGACTGGGGAGATGTAAATGGAAATTCTTTTTGGGAAACTGACTATTAGCATTTCTTATGGGCTAGATATTCTAATTCTAAAATATAGTCAACTGATTGCCTACATGTACTTCAGCATACACAATATTGTTCACTGCATCAATTTTTATAGTAGCTCCAAGTTAGAGCCAAAATATTCTTCAACAGTAGAATAGCTAAATAAATTTGGTGTATTTATTATTATTGGTGCAAAATAATCCTGTAACACTGAATGCAACAAAATTGATGAATCTCAGAAACAAGTTAATAAATATATGCCAATTTAAATAATAAAATTGAAGTTAAGAAAGGACTCTTCCATGTATATATTGGCAATTGTAAGCTCTTTGTGGGTTCCATAATTACATGAACACTATGGAATTAGAACTCTTAAGACCCAAAATGTCAAATAATGCATAAGATAGTAGAATACAAAAGGAGCCCAGGCATGGTGGCACACACCTCTAATCCCAGCACGTGGGGAGACTAAGGTGTAAGAATGGTGCCGGCGCGGTGGCTCAAGCCTGTAATCCCAGCACTTTGGGAGGCCGAGACGGGTGGATCACGAGGTCAGGAGATCGAGACCATCCTGGCTAACACGGTGAAACCCCATCTCTACTAAAAAAAATACAAAAAAAAACTAGCCGGGCGAGGTGGCGGGCTCCTGTAGTCCCAGCTACTCTGGAGGCTGAGGCAGGAGAATGGCGTAAACGCGGGAGGCGGAGCTTGCAGTGAGCTGAGATCCGGCCACTGCACTCCAGCCTGGGCGACTGGCGAAACTCCGTCTCAAAAAAAAAAAAAAGAATGGCTTGTGGCCAGGAGTTCCAGACCAGTGTAGGCAACATAGTGAGACCTCATGTCTACTAAACTTTCTTTTAGAAATCAGCCTGGCATGACGGCACATGCTGTATTCCCAGCTACTCAGGGGGCTGATGCAGCAGGATGGCTCGAGTCCAGAAGATCCAGGCTGCAGTGAGCCATGGTGGTGCCGTGCGGTCCAGCCTGTGACAGAATGACAGTCTGTCTCAATAATAAAACAAACCATAATTACTTGATGTAACACAAACCAACATATTATAAATACTCGAATTAGAGATATTTTAAATATTGATGTTATTTTAAATAACTGAGAAAGCTAGGATAGCTATGTGTTTGTATAGACAAAAGTGTCCTGGGAAGTAAGTTTAAAGTATTTTTATTAGAGTAAGTGAGGAGGAAGTACTTTATTGCAACTGTGATACACACTAGAATCTGCTATGAATAGTCTCATATCTGGAGGATTTGCAGATATCCAGGTAAGCAGTAATTCTTGGGTGCCTGAAGCCTAGCAGCTGCATATTCAGTGTGTCTTCTCTGGAGATGTCTTCTCTGGAAAGTTTGATTTTTTTATTTTATTTTACTTTAAGTTCTAGAGTACATGTGCACAACATAAAGGTTTGTTACATATGTATACATGTGCCTTGTTGGTGTGCTGCACCCATTAACTCGTCATTTACATTAGGTATATCTCCTAATGCTATCCCTCCCCGCTCCCCCCACCCCACCACAGGCCCCAGTGTATGATGTTCTCCTTCCTGTGTCCAAGTGATCTCATTGTTAAATTCCCACCTATGAGAAAGAACATGTGGTGTTTGGTTTTTTGTCCTTGTGATAGTTTGCTGAGAATGATGGTTCCCAGCTTCCTCCATGTCCCTACAAAGGACAGGAACTCATCCTTTTTTATGGCTGCATAATATTCCATGGTGTTTATGTGCCACATTTTCTTAATTCAATCTATCATTGATGGACATTTGGGTTGGTTCCAAGTCTTTGCTGTTGTGACTAGTGCCACAATAAACATACGTGTGCATGTGTCCTTATAGCAGCATGATTTATAATCCTCTGGGTATATCCCCAGTAATGGGATGGCTGTGTCAAATGGTATTTCTAGTTCTAGATCCTTGAGGAATCACCACACTGTCTTCCACAATGGTTGAACTAGTTTACAGTCTCACCAACAGTGTAAAAATGTTCCTATTTCTCCACATCCTCTGCAGCACCTGTTGTTTTTTTACTTTTAATGATCACCATTGTAACGGGTGTGAGATGGTATATCATTGTGGTTTTGATTTGCATTTCTCTGATGGCCAGTGATGATGAGCATTTTTTCATGTGTCTGTTTGTTGCATAAATGTCGTCTTTTGAGAAGTTTCCGTTCATCTCTTTTGCCCACTTTTTGATGGGGTTGTTTGTTTTTCAAGCAAAATTGTCCTTTCTGACTTTACATTTCCTGGTAAAGTAACTTCTTGATAGAACAATTTTTCCTTATTTACACATGTCTACACATGTTTTCTTTTTATTTATTTATTTATTTATTTATTTATTTTGCAGTGGATATTACTCTGCATCATGATGAAGCCAACAGTCATATCTTTCAATATGGAGATCTGAGAATTATTTGTATTGGATGTGACCATCAAAATGCGCCCCATACCACTGCAACACCTGCAAGTTTTCTTGCATGGGGTACTCAGACTTTCACCTCCGGCAAATACTACTGGGAGGTCTATGTGGGGGACTCTTGGAACTGGGCTTTTGGTGTCTGTAATAAGTTTTGGAAAGAGAATAATCAGAATGACAATATATATGGAGAGGGGGGACTCTTTAGTCTTGCATGTGTTAAGAATGACATTCAGTTCAGTCTCCTTACCACCTCCCCACTTACACTGCAATACGTCCCAAGACCTACCAGTCACGTAGGATTATTCCTGGATTGTGAAGCTGGAACTGTGAGCTTTGTTGATGTTAATCAAAGCTCCCTTATATACACCATCCCTAATTGCTCCTTCTCACCTCCTCTCAGGCCTATCTTTTGCTGTATTCACCTCTGACCAGTGACAAATCAGAAATGTGTTCATTTGCTGTGGGAACCGCTTTATCCCAGGAAGCCCTCTTCATTGTGCCTTATCAAACAGGACAAATAAGTTCTATTTTATGTCTTCAATTGCCTTCTAATGTTATTAAAATTCATTTATTGTGTTACTATTAAATATGGTAAAAATACTAAAAGTATATGTATTGGTACTTTATTAAATAATTTTTGAAAAATCATTATTAATGATCATGGCATAAAATATATTCTCTGTTTTTTTTTTCTTTATTTCTGAGTGTCACTGAGTGAAATAATAGATGACAGACATGTCTTAATGAAGTTAAAATCAATGGAAGAGAGGCAGGATCTTTTGCTTCGTGGAAAAACTTGGAGTGAAGTCTCAATGATAACTAGGAAATGTTTTTCTTTCTCTTTATCTAACTATATCACACTTATCCATCATGTTTAATTGTACTGATCTATCCTTTGAGTTAATATTATTTGACCTTCTATGCTGGGCTTTATTTTCAATTCTCACTACATATATAAATAATCCTGCATTATTAGTGTGCTCTTCTACATTGAAATACACAAGCTGATCAGACTAATGCTGGATTGAGTATTTTTTAAAAAGTTACTAAATATTGACTCCTACCTCAAACCATACACAGTCATTTCCAAATAGATTTGAGTCCTGAAGGTAAGGGGAACATGATACAATATTCTCATAAGGATTTCTTTTTTTTTTTTTTTTTTTGAGACGGAGTCTTGCTCTGTCGCCCGGGCTGGAGTGCAGTGGCCGGATCTCAGCTCACTGCAAGCTCCGCCTCCCGGGTTTACGCCATTCTCCTGCCTCAGCCTCCCGAGTAGCGGGGACTACAGGCGCCCGCCACCTCGCCCAGCTAGTTTTTTGTGTTTTTAGTAGAGACGGGGTTTCACTGTGTTAGCCAGGATGGTCTCGATCTCCTGACCTCGTGATCCGCCCGTCTCGGCCTCCCAAAGTGCTGGGATTACAGGCTTGAGCCACCGCGCCCGGCTAGGATTTCTTAACCAGTATAAAAATTAATACTTAAAAAAATTAGTTGGTTTGTACTAATAATGATGACTTCTGTGTTTCAAAACACATGATACAAGAAATAAAATGCGAACCAATAGTGGAGAAAGATATTCACCTGAACATATATAAAATAACATACAATACATGTACATGATGAATACTTAAAAGTGTAATAAATAAAAGACAATGAACTCGATATAAGATTGGGTACAATATCTGAACAGACACTTTACAGAACTGGATACATAAATAACTGACCAAATATAAAAATATGCTCACTTTCATTAGTCTTATAAAAGTAAGAATTAATCCACCAGTTGTACCACAGTCCCCCATAAAAATTACCAAAATTTAAAGACACATAATATTGTGAGCTGTCACAGATACAGAATAAATGAAATTTATTCATGGCTGGGGAGATATAAATGGAAATTATTTTTGGGAAAACTGACTATTCACATTCCTTACGCATAGGCTAGATATTCGAATTCTAAAATATAGTCAACTGATTGCCTACATATACTTTAAGATATACACAATATTGTTCAATGCATCAGTTTTTATATAGCTCCAAATTAGGTACAAAATATTCTTCAACACTAGAATGGCTAAATTGTGTATTTATACAAAATAATCATATAAAACAGAGAGTAAATAACTCTCTGAATGCAACAAAACTGATGTATCTCAGAAACAAGTTAATAAACATTTGTCAATTTAAACAATAAAATTGAAGTTAAGAAAGGACTATTCCATGTGAATATAAGCAACTGTAGGCTCTTTATGGATTCCATAATTACATGAACATTGTGGAATTATAACTTTTAAGACCCAAAATGTCCAATAATGCATAAGGTAGTAGAATAAACAAGGGAGCCCAGGCATGGTGGCACACACCTCTAATCCCAGCACTTGGGGAGACCAAGGTGTGAGAATGGTTTGCGGCCAGGAGTTCCAGACCAGTGTAGGTAACATAGTGAGACTTCATCTCTACTAAACATTCCTTTAAAAATCAGCCTGGTATGATGGCACATGCTATACACCCAGCTACTCAGGGGGCTGATGGACGCAGCTGGATGGCTCGAGCCCAGAAGATCCAGGCTGCACTGAGCCATGGTGGTGCCCTGCAGTCCAGCCTGTGACAGAATGACACCCTGTCTCAATAATAAAAAGTCTAATAACTTG
>JAKFHT010002777.1:0-13586 GCA_023783455.1 Erythrocebus patas | reverse complement strand
CTGAGTGTTCTGTTAATTCATCTCACAGAATTACATCTTTCCCTTCAAGAGTCCTGTCGCTAAGTCTGTTCTTGTGGAATTGCAAAGTGATATTTGGAAGCCCATAGAGGCTATGGTGAAAAGGAAATATCTTCGTTAAAAACTGGAAGGAAGCTTTCTGAGAAACTGCTTTGTGTTCTCTTAATTCATCTCACAGAGTTGCAGCTTTCACCTCAAGAAGCCTTTCGCTAAGTCTGTTCTTGTGGAATTGCAAAGTGATATTTGGAAGCCCATAGAGGGCAATGGTGAAAAGGAAATATCTTCGGTTAAAAACTGGAAGGAAGCTTTCTGAGAAACTGCTTTGTGTTCTCTTAATTCATCTCACAGAGTTACAGCTTTCCTCAAGAAGCCTTTCGCTAAGACTGTTCTTGTGGAATTGGCAAAGGATATTTGGAAGCCCATAGGGCTATGGTGAAAAAGAAATATCTTCCGTTAAAAACTGGAAGAAGCTTTCTGAGAAACTGCTGAGTGTTCTGTTAATTCATCTCACAGAGTTACAGCTTTCACCTCAAGAAGCCTTTCTCTAACACTGTTCTTGTGGAATTGGCAAAGTGATATTTGGAAGCCCATAGGGCTATGGTGAAAAGGAAATATCTTCCATTAAAAACTGGAAAGAAGCTTGAGAAACTGCTTTGGGTTCTGCTAATTCATCTCACAGAGTTACAGCTTTCCTCAAGAAGCCTTTCTAAGGCTGTTCTTGTGGAAATGGCAAAGTGATATTTGGAAGCCCATAGAGGGCTATGGTGAAAAGGAAATATCTTCCTTAAAAACTGGAAAGAAGCTTCTGAGAAACTGCTTTGGGTTCTGCTAATTCATCTCACAGAGTTACATCTTTCCCTCAAGAAGCCTTTCTAAGGCTGTTCTTGTGGAATTGGCAAAGGATATTTGGAAGCCCATTGAGGGCTATGGTGAAAAAGGAAATATCTTCCATTAAAAACTGGAAAGAAGCTTTCTGAGAAACTGCTTTGTGTTCTGTTAATTCATCTCACAGAATTACATCTTTCCCTTCAAGAGTCCTGTTGCTAAGTCTGTTCTTGTGGAATTGGCAAAATGATATTTGGAAGCCCATAGAGGGCAATGGTGAAAAAGGAAATATCTTCCGTTAAAAACTGGAAAGAAGCTTTCTGAGAAACTGCTTTGTGTTCTGTTCATTCACCTCACAGAGTTACAGCTTTCACCTCAAGAAGCCTATCTCTAAGACTGTTCTTGTGGAATTGGCAAAGTGATATTTGGAAGCCCATAGAGGGCTATGGTGAAAAAGAAAATATCTTCCTTTAAAAACTGGAAAGAAGCTTTCTGAGAAACCTCTTTGTGTTCTGATAATTCATCTCACAGAGTTTCATCTTTCCCTTCAATAAGCCTTTCCCTAAGGCTGTTCTTGTGGAATTGGCAAAGTGATATTTGGAAACCCACAGAGGGCTATGGTGAAAAAGGAAATATCTTCCTTTAAAAAGTGGAAAGAAGCTCTCTGAGAAACTGCTTTGTGTTCTGTTAATTCATCTCACAGAGTTACAGCTTTCCCCTCAAGAAGCCTTTCTCTAAGACTGTTCTTGTGGAATTGGCAAAGGGATATTTGGAAGCCCATAGAGGGCTATGGTGAAAAAGGAAATATCTTCCATTAAAAACTGGAAAGAAGCTTTCTGAGAAACTGCTTTGTGTTCTGTTAATTCATCTCACAGACTTACATCTTTCCCTTCAAGAGTCCTGTCGCTAAGTCTGTTCTTGTGGAATCGGCAAAATGATATTTGGAAGCCCATAGAGGGCAATGGTGAAAAAGGAAATATCTTCCGTTAAAAACTGGAAAGAAGCTTTCTGAGAAACTGCTGAGTGTTCTGTTAATTCATCTCACAGAGTTACATCTTTTCCTTAAAGAAGCCTTTCGCTAAGGCTGTTCTTGTGGAATTGGCAAAGTCATATTTGGAAGCCCATAGAGGGCTACGGTGAAAAAGGAAATATCTTCCGTTAAAAACTGGAAGGAAGCTTTCTGAGAAACTACTTTGTGTTCTGTTAATTCATCTCATAGAGTTGCAGCTTTCACCTCAAGAAGCCTTTCTCTAAGACTGTTCTTGTGGAATTTGCAAAGTCATATTTTGAAGCCCATAGAGGGCTATGGTGAAAAAGGAAATATCTTTCTTTAAAAACTGGAAAGAAGCTTTCTGAGAAACTGCTTTGTGTTCTGATAATTCATCTCACAGAGTTACATCTTTCCCTTCAATAAGCCTTTCTCTAAGGCTGTTCTTGTGGAATTGGCAAAGTGATATTTGGAAGCCCATAGAGGGCTATGGTGAAAAAGGAAATATCTTCCGTTAAAAACTGGAAGGAAGCTTTCTGAGAAACTGCTTTGGGTTCTGCTAATTCATCTCACAGAGTTATATCTTTCCCTTCAAGAAGCCTTTCGCTAATGCTGTTCTTGTGGAATTTGCAAAGTGATATTTGGAAGCCCATAGAGGGCAATGGTGAAAAATTAAATATCTTCCGTTAAATACTGGAAAGAAGCTTTCTGAGAAACTGCTTTGTGTTCTGTTAATTCATCTCACAGAGTTACAGCTTTCCCCTCAAGAAGCCTTTCTCTAACACTGTTCTTTTTTTAAAAAAAATTTATTTATTATTATTAAACTTCAAGTTGTAGGGTACATGTGCACAATGTGCAGGTTTGTTACATATGTATACTTGTGCCATGTTGGTGTGCTGCACCCATCAACCCGTCATTTACATAAGGTATAACTCCCAATGCAATCCCTCCCCTCCCCTCCCCATGATAGGCCCCGTGTGTGATATTCCCTTCCCGAGTCCAAGTGATCTCATTGTTCAGTTCCCACCTATGAGTGAGAACATGCGGTGTTTGGTTTTCTGTTCTTGTGATAGTTTGCTAAGAATGATGGTTTCCAGCTGCATCCATGTCCCTACAAAGGACACAAACTCATCCTTTTTTATGGCTGCATAGTATTCCATGGTGTATATGTGCCACATTTTCTTCATCCAATCTGTCACTGATGGACATTTGGGCTGATTCCAAGTCTTTGCTATTAGAATAGTGCTGCAATAAACATACGTGTGCATGTGTCTTTATAGCAGCATAATTTATAATCCTTTGGGTATATACCTAGTAATGGGATGGCTGGGTCATATGGTACATCTAGTTCTAGATCCTTGAGGAATCGCCATACTGTTTTCCATAATGGTTGAACTAGTTTACAATCCCACCAACAGTGTAAAAGTGTTCCTATTTCTCCACATCCTCTCCAGCACCTGTTGTTTCCTGACTTTTGAATGATCGCCATTCTAACTGGTGTGAGATGGTATCTCATTGTGGTTTTGATTTGCATTTCTCTGATGGCCAGTGATGATGACCATGATCAAGTGGGCTTCATCCCTGGGATGCAAGGCTGGTTCAACATTCGCAAATCAATAAACATAATCCAGCATATAAACAGAACCAAAGACAAGAACCACATCATTATCTCAATAGATGCAGAAAAGGCTTTTGACAAAATTCAACAGCCCTTCATGCTAAAAACGCTCAATAAATTCGGTATTGATGGAACGTACCTCAAAATCATAAGAGCTATTTATGACAAACCCACAGCCAATATCATACTGAATGGGCAAAAACTGGAAAAATTCCCTTTGAAAACTGGCACAAGACAGGGATGCCCTCTCTCACCACTCCTATTCAACATAGTGTTGGAAGTTCTGGCTAGGGCAATCAGGCAAGAGAAAGAAATCAAGGGGATTCAGTTAGGAAAAGAAGAAGTCAAATTGTCCCTGTTTGCAGACGACATGATTGTATATTTAGAAAACCCCATTGTCTCAGCCCAAAATCTACTTAAGCTGATAAGCAACTTCAGCAAAGTCTCAGGATACAAAATTAATGTGCAAAAATCTAACACTGTTCTTGTGGAATTGGCAACGTGATATTTGGAAGCCCATAGAGGGCTATGGTGAAAAAGGAAATATCTTCCGTTAAAAACTGGAAAGAAGCTTTCTGAGAAACTGCTTTGTGTTCTGTTAATTCATCTCACAGAGTTACAGCTTTCCCTTCAAGAAGCCTTTCTCTAAGATTGTTCTTGTGGAAATGGCAAAGTGATATTTGGAAGCCCATAGAGCCTATGGTGAAAAAGGAAATATCTTCGGTTAAAAACTGGAAAGAAGCTTTCTGAGAAACTGCTTTGTGTTCTGTTAATTCATCTCACAGAGTTACATCTTTCCCTTCAAGAAGCCTTTCGCTAAGGCTGTTCTTGTGGAATTGGCAAAGTGATATTTGGAAGCCCATAGAGGGCAATGGTGAAAAAGGAAATATCTTCCGTTAAAAACTGGAAAGAAGCTTTCTGAGAAACTGCTTTGTGTTCTGTTAATTCATCTCACAGAGTTACATCTTTCCTTTCAAGAAGCCTTTCGCTAAGGCTGTTCTTGTGGAATTGGCAAAGTGATATTTGGAAGCCCATAGAGGGCTATGGTGAAAAGGAAATATCTTCCATTAAAAACTGGAAAGAAGCTTTCTGAGAAACTGCTTTGTGTTCTGTTAATTCATCTCACAGAGTTACATCTTTCCCTTCAAGAAGACTGTCGCTAAGTCTGTTCTTGTGGAATTGGCAAAGTGATATTTGGAAGCCCATAGAGGGCAATGGTGAAAAGGAAATATCTTCCGTTAAAAACTGGAAAGAAGCTTTCTGAGAAACTGCTTTGTGTTCTGTTAATTCATCTCACAGAGTTACAGCTTTCCTTCAAGAAGCCTTTCTCTAAGACTGTTCTTGTGGAATTGGCAAAGTGATATTTGGAAGCCCATAGAGGGCTATGGTGAAAAAGAAAATATCTTCCTTTAAAAACTGGAAAGAAGCTTTCTGAGAAACTGCTTTGTGTTCTGATAATTCATCTCACAGAGTTTCATCTTTCCCTTCAATAAGCCTTTCGCTAAGGCTGTTCTTGTGGAATTGGCAAAGTGATATTTGGAAGCCCATAGAGGGCTATGGTGAAAAAGGAAATATCTTCCTTTAAAAAGTGGAAAGAAGCTCTCTGAGAAACTGCTTTGTGTTCTGATAATTCATCTCACAGATTTACATCTTTCCCTTCAAGAAGTCTTTCGCTAAGTCTGTTCTTGTGGAATTGGCAAAGTGATATTTGGAAGCCCATAGAGGGCTATGGTGAAAAAGGAAATATCTTCCGTTAAAAACTGGAAAGAAGCTTTCTGAGAAACTGCTTTGTGTTCTGTTAATTCATCTCACAGAGTTACATCTTTCCCTTCAAGAAGACTGTCGCTAAGTCTGTTCTTGTGGAATTGGCAAAGTGATATTTGGAAGCCCATAGAGGGCTACGGTGAAAAAGGAAATATCTTCCGTTAAAAACTGGAAAGAAGCTTTCTGAGAAACTGCTTTGTGTTCTGTTAATTCATCTCACAGAGTTACATCTTTCCCTTCAAGAAGCCTTTCTCTAAGACTGTTCTTGTGGAATTGGCAAAGTGATATTTGGAAGCCCATAGAGGGCTACGGTGAAAAAGGAAATATCTTCCATTAAAAACTGGAAAGAAGCTTTCTGAGAAACTGCTTTGTGTTCTGTTAATTCATCTCACAGAATTACATCTTTCCCTTCAAGAGTCCTGTTGCTAAGTCTGTTCTTGTGGAATTGGCAAAATGATATTTGGAAGCCCATAGAGGGCAATGGTGAAAAAGGAAATATCTTCCGTTAAAAACTGGAAAGAAGCTTTCTGAGAAACTGCTTTGTGTTCTGTTAATTCATCTCACAGAGTTACAGCTTTCACCTCAAGAAGCCTTTCTCTAAGACTGTTCTTGTGGAATTGGCAAAGTGATATTTGGAAGCCCATAGAGGGCTATGGTGAAAAAGAAATATCTTCCTTTAAAAACTGGAAAGAAGCTTTCTGAGAAACCTCTTTGTGTTCTGATAATTCATCTCACAGAGTTTCATCTTTCCCTTCAATAAGCCTTTCGCTAAGGCTGTTCTTGTGGAATTGGCAAAGTGATATTTGGAAGCCCATAGAGGGCTATGGTGAAAAAGGAAATATCTTCCTTTAAAAACTGGAAAGAAGCTTTCTGAGAAACTGCTTTGTGTTCTGTTAATTCATCTCACAGAGTTACATCTTTTCCTTCAAGAAGCCGTTCGCTAAGGCTGTTCTTGTGGAATTGGCAAAGTCATATTTGGAAGCCCATAGAGGGCTATGGTGAAAAAGGAAATATCTTCCGTTAAAAACTGGAAAGAAGCTTTCTGAGAAACTGCTTTGTGTTCTGTTAATTCATCTCACAGAGTTACAGCTTTCACCTCAAGAAGCCTTTCTCTAAGACTGTTCTTGTGGAATTTGCAAAGTGATATTTGGAAGCCCATAGAGGGCTATGGTGAAAAAGGAAATATCTTCCGTTAAAAACTGGAAAGAAGCTTTCTGAGAAACTGCTTTGTGTTCTGTTAATTCATCTCACAGAGTTACATCTTTCCCTTCAATAAGCCTTTCTCTAAGGCTGTTCTTGTGGAATTGGCAAAGTGATATTTGGAAGCCCATAGAGGGCTATGGTGAAAAAGGAAATATCTTCCGTTAAAAACTGGAAGGAAGCTTTCTGAGAAACTGCTTTGGGTTCTGCTAATTCATCTCACAGAGTTATATCTTTCCCTTCAAGAAGCCTTTCGCTAATGCTGTTCTTGTGGAATTTGCAAAGTGATATTTGGAAGCCCATAGAGGGCAATGGTGAAAAAGGAAATATCTTCCGTTAAATACTGGAAAGAAGCTTTCTGAGAAACTGCTTTGTGTTCTGTTAATTCATCTCACAGAGTTACAGCTTTCCCCTCAAGAAGCCTTTCTCTAACACTGTTCTTTTTTTAAAAAAAATTTATTTATTATTATTAAACTTCAAGTTGTAGGGTACATGTGCACAATGTGCAGGTTTGTTACATATGTATACTTGTGCCATGTTGGTGTGCTGCACCCATCAACCCGTCATTTACATAAGGTATAACTCCCAATGCAATCCCTCCCCCCTCCCGCCTCCCCATCATAGGCCCCCGTGTGTGATATTCCCCTTCCCGAGTCCAAGTGATCTCATTGTTCAGTTCCCACCTATGAGTGAGAACATGCGGTGTTTGGTTTTCTGTTCTTGTGATAGTTTGCTAAGAATGATGGTTTCCAGCTGCATCCATGTCCCTACAAAGGACACAAACTCATCCTTTTTTATGGCTGCATAGTATTCCATGGTGTATATGTGCCACATTTTCTTAATCCAATCTGTCACTGATGGACATTTGGGCTGATTCCAAGTCTTTGCTATTGTGAATAGTGCTGCAATAAACATACGTGTGCATGTGTCTTTATAGCAGCATAATTTATAATCCTTTGGGTATATACCTAGTAATGGGATGGCTGGGTCATATGGTACATCTAGTTCTAGATCCTTGAGGAATCGCCATACTGTTTTCCATAATGGTTGAACTAGTTTACAATCCCACCAACAGTGTAAAAGTGTTCCTATTTCTCCACATCCTCTCCAGCACCTGTTGTTTCCTGACTTTTGAATGATCGCCATTCTAACTGGTGTGAGATGGTATCTCATTGTGGTTTTGATTTGCATTTCTCTGATGGCCAGTGATGATGACCATGATCAAGTGGGCTTCATCCCTGGGATGCAAGGCTGGTTCAACATTCGCAAATCAATAAACATAATCCAGCATATAAACAGAACCAAAGACAAGAACCACATCATTATCTCAATAGATGCAGAAAAGGCTTTTGACAAAATTCAACAGCCCTTCATGCTAAAAACGCTCAATAAATTCGGTATTGATGGAACGTACCTCAAAATCATAAGAGCTATTTATGACAAACCCACAGCCAATATCATACTGAATGGGCAAAAACTGGAAAAATTCCCTTTGAAAACTGGCACAAGACAGGGATGCCCTCTCTCACCACTCCTATTCAACATAGTGTTGGAAGTTCTGGCTAGGGCAATCAGGCAAGAGAAAGAAATCAAGGGGATTCAGTTAGGAAAAGAAGAAGTCAAATTGTCCCTGTTTGCAGAAGACATGATTGTATATTTAGAAAACCCCATTGTCTCAGCCCAAAATCTACTTAAGCTGATAAGCAACTTCAGCAAAGTCTCAGGATACAAAATTAATGTGCAAAAATCTAACACTGTTCTTGTGGAATTGGCAACGTGATATTTGGAAGCCCATAGAGGGCTATGGTGAAAAAGGAAATATCTTCCGTTAAAAACTGGAAAGAAGCTTTCTGAGAAACTGCTTTGTGTTCTGTTAATTCATCTCACAGAGTTACAGCTTTCCCTTCAAGAAGCCTTTCTTTAAGATTGTTCTTGTGGAAATGGCAAAGTGATATTTGGAAGCCCATAGAGCCTATGGTGAAAAAGGAAATATCTTCGGTTAAAAACTGGAAAGAAGCTTTCTGAGAAACTGCTTTGTGTTCTGTTAATTCATCTCACAGAGTTACATCTTTCCCTTCAAGAAGCCTTTCGCTAAAGCCGTTCTTGTGGAATTGGCAAAGTGACATTTGGAAGCCCATAGAGGGCAATGGTGAAAAAGGAAATATCTTCGGTTAAAAACTGGAAAGAAGCTTTCTGAGACACTGCTTTGTGTTCTGTTAATTCATCTCACAGAGTTACATCTTTCCCTTCAAGAAGCCTTTCGCTAAGGCTTTTCTTGTGGAATTGGCAAAGTGATATTTGGAAGACCATAGAGGGCTATGGTGAAAAAGGAAATATCTTCCATTAAAAACCGGAAAGAAGCTTTCTGAGAAACTGCTTTGTGTTCTGTTAATTCATCTCACAGAGTTACATCTTTCCCTTCAAGGAGACTGTCGCTAAGTCTGTTCTCGTGGAATTCGCAAAGTGATAATTGGAAGCCCATAGAGGGCAATGGTGAAAAAGGAAATATCTTCCGTTAAAAACTG
Source organism: Erythrocebus patas (assembly GCA_023783455.1). Taxonomy (NCBI): domain Eukaryota; kingdom Metazoa; phylum Chordata; class Mammalia; order Primates; family Cercopithecidae; genus Erythrocebus; species Erythrocebus patas. Next base: position 4,648 of record JAKFHT010002777.1, on the reverse strand, counting down.
GAAAGAAGCTTTCTGAGAAACTGCTTTGTGTTCTGTTAATTCATCTCACAGAGTTACAGCTTTCCCTTCAAGAAGCCTTTCTCTAAGACTGTTCTTGTGGAATTGGCAAAGTGATATTTGGAAGCCCATAGAGGGCTATGGTGAAAAAGAAAATATCTTCCTTTAAAAACTGGAAAGAAGCTTTCTGAGAAACCGCTTTGTGTTCTGATAATTCATCTCACAGAGTTACATCTTTCCCTTCAATAAGCCTTTCGCTAAGGCTGTTCTTGTGGAATTGGCAAAGTGATATTTGGAAGCCCATAGAGGGCTATGGTGAAAAAGGAAATATCTTCCTTTAAAAAGTGGAAAGAAGCTCTCTGAGAAACTGCTTTGTGTTCTGATAATTCATCTCACAGATTTACACTTTCCCTTCAAGAAGTCTTTCGCTAAGTCTGTTCTTGTGGAATTGGCAAAGTCATATTTTGAAGCCCACAGAGGGCTATGGTGAAAAAGGAAATATCTTCCGTTAAAAACTGGAAAGAAGCTTTCTGAGAAACTGCTTTGTGTTCTGTTAATTCATCTCACAGAGTTACATGTTTCCCTTCAAGAAGACTGTCGCTAAGTCTGTTCTTGTGGAATTGGCCAAGTGATATTTGGAAGCCCATAGAGGGCTACGGTGAAAAGGAAATATCTTCCGTTAAAAACTGGAAAGAAGCTTTCTGAGAAACTGCTTTGTGTTCTCTTAATTCATCTCACAGAGTTACAGCTTTCCCCTCAAGAAGCCTTTCTCTAAGACTGTTCTTGTGGAATTGGCAAAGGGATATTTGGAAGCCCATAGAGGGCTACGGTGAAAAAGGAAATATCTTCCATTAAAAACTGGAAAGAAGCTTTCTGAGAAACTGCTTTGTGTTCTGTTAATTCATCTCACAGAATTACATCTTTCCCTTCAAGAGTCCTGTTGCTAAGTCTGTTCTTGTGGAATTGGCAAAATGATATTTGGAAGCCCATAGAGGGCAATGGTGAAAAAGGAAATATCTTCCGTTAAAAACTGGAAAGAAGCTTTCTGAGAAACTGCTTTGTGTTCTGTTCATTCACCTCACAGAGTTACAGCTTTCACCTCAAGAAGCCTATCTCTAAGACTGTTCTTGTGGAATTGGCAAAGTGATATTTGGAAGCCCATAGAGGGCTATGGTGAAAAAGAAAATATCTTCCTTTAAAAATTGAAAAGAAGCGTTCTGAGAAACCTCTTTGTGTTCTGATAATTCATCCCACAGAGTTTCATCTTTCCCTTCAATAAGCCTTTCACTAAGGCTGTTCTTGTGGAATTGGCAAAGTGATATTTGGAAACCCATAGAGGGCTATGGTGAAAAAGGAAATATCTTCCTTTAAAAAGTGGAAAGAAGCTCTCTGAGAAACTGCTTTGTGTTCTGATAATTCATCTCACAGATTTACATCTTTCCCTTCAAGAAGTCTTTCGCTAAGTCTGTTCTTGTGGAATTGGCAAAGTCATATTTTCAAGCCCATAGAGGGCTATGGTGAAAAAGGAAATATCTTCCGTTAAAAACTGGAAAGAAGCTTTCTGAGAAACTGCTTTGTGTTCTGTTAATTCATCTCACAGAGTTACATCTTTCCCTTCAAGAAGCCTTTCGCTAAGGCTGTTCTTGTGGAATTGGAAAAGTGATATTTGGAAGCCCATAGAGGGCTATGGTGAAAAAGGAAATATCTTCCGTTAAAAACTGGAAAGAAGCTTTCTGAGAAACTGCTTTGTGTTCTGTTAATTCATCTCACAGAGTTACAGCTTTCCCCTCAAGAAGCCTTTCTGTAAGACTTTTCTTGTGGAATTGGCAAAGTGATATTTGGAAGCCCATAGAGGGCTATGGTGAAAAGGAAATATCTTCCATTAAAACTGGAAAGAAGCTTTCTGAGAAAATGCTTTGTGTTCTCTTAATTCATCTCACAGAATTACATCTTTCCTTCAAGAGTCCTGTCGCTCAGCCTGTTCTTGTGGAATTGCAAAGTGATATTTGGAAGCCCATAGAGGGCAATGGTGAAAAAGGAAATATCTTCCGTTAAAAACTGGAAAGAAGTTTCTGAGAAACTGCTTTGTGTTCTGTTAATTCATCTCACAGAGTTACAGCTTTCCCTTCAAGAAGCCTTTCACTAAGGCTGTTCTTGTGGAATTCGCAAAGTGATATTTGGAAGCCCATAGAGGGCTATGGTGAAAAAGGAAATATCTTCCGTTAAAAACTGGAAAGAAGCCTTCTGAGAAACTGCTTTGTGTTCTGTTAACTCATCTCACAGAGTTATAGGGTTCACCTCAAGAAGCCTTTCTCTAAGACTGTTCTTGTGGAATTGGCAAAGTGATATTTGGAAGCCCATAGAGGGCTACGGTGAAAAAGAAATACCTTCCGTTAAATACTGGAAAGAAGCTGTCTGAGAAACTGCTTTGTGTTCTGTTAATTCATCTCACAGAGTTACAGCTTTCCCCTCAAGAAGCCTTTCTCTAAGATTGTTCTTGTGGAATTGGCAAAGTGATATTTGGAAGCCCACAGAGGGCTATGGTGAAAAAGAAAATATCTTCCTTTAAAAACTGGAAAGAAGCTTTCTCAGAAACCTCTTTGTGTTCTGATAATTCATCTGACAGAGTTTCATCTTTCCCTTAAATATGTCTTTCGCTAAAGCTGTTCTTGTGGAATTGGCAAAGTGATATTTGGAAGCCCACAGAGGGCTATGGTGGAAAAGGAAATATCTTCCTTTAAAAACTGGAAAGAAGCTCTCTGAGAAACTGCTTGGTGCTCTGATAATTCATCTCACAGATTTACATCTTTCCCTGCAAGAAGTCTGTAGCTAAGTATGTTCTTGTGGAATTGGCAAAGTGATATTTGGAAGCCCATAGAGGGCAATGGTGAAAAAGGAAATATCTTCCGTTAAAAACTGGAAAGAAGCTTTCTGAGAAACTGTTTTGTGTTCTGTTAATTCATCTCACAGAGTTACAGCTTTCACCTCAAGAAGACTTTCTCTAAGACTGTTTTCGTGGAATTTGCAAAGTGATATTTGGAAGCCCATAGAGGGCTATGGTGAAAAAGGAAATATCTTCCTTTAAAAACTGGAAAGAATCTTTCTGAGAAACTGCTGTGTTCTGTTAATTCATCTCACAGAGTTACATCTTTCCTTCAAAAGCCTTTCGCTAAGCTGTTCTTGTGGAATTGGCAAAGTGATATTTGGAAGCCCATAGAGGGCTATGGTGAAAAAGGAAATATCTTCCGTTAAAAACTGGAAAGAAGCTTTCTGAGAAACTGCTTTGTGTTCTGTTAATTCATCTCACAGAGTTACAGCTTTCACCTTCAAGAAGCCTTTCTCTAAGACTGTTCTTGTGGAATTTGGAAAGTCATATTTGGAAGCCCTTAGAGGGCTATGGTGAAAAAGGAAATATCTTTCTTTAAAAACTGGAAAGAAACTTTCTGAGTAACTGCTTTGTGTTCTGATAATTCATCTGACAGAGTTACATCTTTCCCTTCAATAATCCTTTCGCTGAGGCTGTTCTTGTGGAATTGGCAAAGTGATATTTGGAAGCCCATAGAGGGCAATGGTAAAAAGGAAATATCTTCCGTTAAATACTGGAAAGAAGCTTTCTGAGAAACTGCTCTGTGTTCTGTTAATTCATCTCACAGAGTTACAACTTTCCCCTCAAGAAGCCATTCTCTAACACTGTTCTTGTGGAATTGGCAAAGTGATATTTCGAAGCCCATAGAGGGCTATGGTGAAAAAGGAAATATCTTCGGTTAAAAACTGGAAAGAAGCTTTTTGAGAAACTGCTCTGTGTTCTGTTAATTCCTCTCACAGAGTTACAGCTTTCACCTCAAGAAGCCGTTCTCTAAGACTGTTCTTGTGGAATTGGCAGTGATATTTGGAAGCCGATAGAGGGCTATGGTGAAAAAGGAAATACCTTCCTTTAAAAACTGGAAAGAAGCTTTCTGAGAAACTGCTTTGTGTTCTGATAATTCATCTCACAGCGTTACATCTTTCCCTTCAATAAGCCTTTCGCTAAGGCTGTTCTTGTGGAATTGGCAAAGTGATATTTGGAAGCCCATAGAGGGCTATGATGAAAAAGGAAATATCTCCAGTTAAAAAGTGGAAAGAAACTTTCTGAGAAATTGCTTTGTGTTCTGCTAATTCATCTCAGAGAGTTACATCTTTCCCAACAAGAAGCCTTTCTCTAAAACTGTTCTTGTGGAATTTGCAAAGTGATATTTGGAAGCCCATAGAGGGCTATTTTGAAAATGGAAATATCTTCCGTTAAATACTGGAAGAAGCTTTCTGAGAAACTGCTTTGTGTTCTGTTAATTCATCTCACAGAATTACATCTTTCCTTCAAGAAGCCTTTCTCTAAGACTGTTCTTGTGGAATTGGCAAAGTGATATTTGGAAGCCCATAGAGGGCAATGGTGAAAATGGAAATATCTTCCGTTAAAAACTGGAAAGAAGCTTTCTGAAAAACTGCTTTGTGTTCTCTTAAGTCATCTCACCGAGTTACAGCTTTCACCTCAAGAAGCCTTTCTCTAAGACTGTTCTTGTGAAATTGGCAAAGTGATATTTGGAAGCCCATAGAGGGCTATGGTGAAAAAGAAAATACCTTCCTTAAAAACTGGAAAGAAGCTTTCTGAGAAACC
>JAKFHT010002776.1:0-13593 GCA_023783455.1 Erythrocebus patas | reverse complement strand
GTTCCTGTTTGAGCCAGTCAAAATCGATTGGAGCGGTCTGGCCTGGTTTGATCTGGTCAAAACCGTTTGAGCCGGTCCAGTCATGTTTTAGTCCGGTTTGAGCCAGTCAAAACCGGTTTCAGCCGGTCTGGTTCGGTTTGAGCCGGTCTGTTCCTGTTTGAGCCTGTCAAAACCGATTGAAACCGGTCTGGGCGGTTTGAGTCCGGTTTCAGCCAGTCAAAACAGGTTTGAGCCGGTCTGGCCTGGTTTGATCTGGTCAAAACCCGTATGAGACCGGTTTGAGCCGGTGAAAACCGGTTTGAGCCGGTCTGGTCTGGTTTGAGTCCGGTTTGAGCAGGTCAAAACCGTTTTGAGCTGATCTGGTCCGGAAAAATACGGTCAAAACCAGTTTGAGTCTGTTTGAGCCGTCAAAACCGGTTTGAGCCGGTCTGGTCGGTTTGAGTCCAGTTTGAGCCGGTCAAAATTGGTTTGAGCCGGTCTGGCCTGGTTTGATTTGGTCAAAACCCGTTTGAGTCCGGTTTGAGCAGGTCAAAACCGTTTGAGCCGGTCTGGCCTGGATTGATCCGGTTTGAGCCGGTCCAGTCATGTTTTAGTCGGTTTGAGCCAGTCAAAACCGGTTTCAGCCGGTCTGGTTCGGTTTGAGCCGGTCTGGTCCAGTTTGAGCCTGTCAAAACCGATTGAAACCGGTCTGGGCCGGTTTGAGTCCAGTTTCAGCCAGTCAAAACCGGTTTGAGCCGGTCTGGCCTGGTTTGATCTGGTCAAAACCCGTATGAGACGGTTTGAGCGGTGAAAACCGGTTTGAGATGTTCTGGTCCGGTTTGAGCCGGTTTGAGCCGTCTGGTCTGGTGTGAGCCGGTTTGAGCTGGTCTGTTCCTGTTTGAGCCTGTCTGTTCCTGTTTGAGTCCGTTTGAGCCGGTCAAAACCGGTTTGAGCCAGTCTAGTCCGGTTTGAGTCCGGTTTGAGCCAGTCAAAATCGATTGGAGAGGGTCTGGCCTGGTTTGATCTGGTCAAAACCCGTATGAGTCCGGTTTGAGCTGGTCAAAACCGTTTTGAGCTGGTCAAAACCGGTTTGAGATGTTCTGGTCCGGTTTGAGCCAGTTTGAGCTGGTCTGGTCTGGCTTGAGCGGTTTGAGCCGGTCTGTTACTGTTTGAGCCTGTCTGTTCCTGTTTGAGTCAGTTTGAGCCATTCAAAACCGGTGTGAGCCGGTCTAGTCGGTTTGAGTCCGGTTTCAGCGGTCAAAACCGGTTTGAGCCTGTTTGTTCGGTTTGAGTCCTTTTGAGCCAGTCAAAACCGGTTTGAGATGTTCTGGTCAGGTTTGAGTCCGGTTTGAGCCGGTCAAAACCGGTTTGAGCCGTCTGGCCTGGTTTGAGTCCGGTTTGAGCAGGTCAAAACCGTTTTGAGCTGGTCTGGTCCGGATAAATATGGTCAAAACAGGTTTGAGCGGTCTGTTACTGTTTGAGCCGGTCAAAACCGGTTTGAGCCAGTCTGGTCGGTTTGAGTCCAGTTTGAGCCGGTCAAAACCGGTTTGAGCCGGTCTAGTCGGTTTGAGTCCGTTTGAGCCAGTCAAAATCGATTGAGACGGTCTGGCCTGCTTTGATCTGGTCAAAACCCGTATGAGTACGGTTTGAGCCGGTGAAAACCGGTTTGAGATGTTCTGGTCAGGTTTGAGGCAGTTTGAGCCGGTCTGGTCCGGTTTGAGTCCGTTTGAGCCGGTCTGTTCCTGTTTGAGCTGTCTGTTCCTGTTTGAGTCCAGTTTGAGCCATTCAAAACCGGTTTGAGCCGGTCTGGTCGGTTTGAGTCCAGTTTGAGCCGGTCAAAATCGGTTTGAGCCAGTCTGGCCTGGTTTGATTTGGTCAAAACCCGTTTGAGTCGGTTTGAGCTGGTCAAAACCGGTTTGAGCGGTCTGGCCTGGATTGATCCGGTTTGAGCCGGTCCAGTCATGTTTTAGTCCGGTTTGAGCCAGTCAAAACCGGTTTCAGCCGGTCTGGTTCGGTTTGAGCCGGTCTGGTCCGGTTTGAGCCTGTCAAAACCGATTGAAACCGGTCTGGGCGGTTTGAGTCGGTTTCAGCCAGTCAAAACCGGTTTGAGCTGGTCTGGCCTGGTTTGATCTGGTCAAAACCCGTATGAGACCGGTTTGAGCCGGTGAAAACCGGTTTGAGATGTTCTGGTCCGGTTTGAGCCGGTTTGAGCCGTTCTGGTCTGGTGTGAGCCGGTTTGAGCTGGTCTGTTCCTGCTTGAGCCTGTCTGTTCCTGTTTGAGTCCGGTTTGAGCCGTTCAAAACCGGTTTGAGCCGGTCTAGTCCGGTTTGAGTCCGGTTTCAGACGGTCAAAACCGGTTTGAGCCGGTCTGGCCTGGTTTGATCTGGTCAAAACCCGTATGAGACGGTTTGAGCGGTGAAAACCGGTTTGAGATGTTCTGGTCGGTTTGAGCCGGTTTGAGCCGTTCTGGTCTGGTGTGAGCGGTTTGAGCTGGTCTGTTCCTGTTTGAGCCAGTCTGTTCCTGTTTGAGTCGGTTTGAGCCATTCAAAACCGGTTTGAGCGGTCTGGTCGGTTTGAGTCCGGTTTGAGCCAGTCAAAACCGGTTTGAGCCTGTCTGGCCTGGTTTGATCTGGTCAAAACCGGTTTGAGTCTGGTTTGAGCCGGTGAAAACCGGTTTGAGATGTTCTGGTCAGGTTTGAGCCAGTTTGAGCCGGTCTGGTCTGGCTTGAGCGGTTTGAGCCGGTCTGTTACTGTTTGAGCCGGTCTGTTCCTGTTTGAGTCAGTTTGAGCCATTCAAAACCGGTGTGAGCCGGTCTAGTCCGGTTTGAGTCCGGTTTCAGCCGGTCAAAACCGGTTTGAGCCTGTTTGTTCGGTTTGAGTCCTTTTGAGCCAGTCAAAACAGGTTTGAGCCGGTCTGGTCCTGTTTGAGTCCGGTTTGAGCAGGTCAAAACCGGTTTGAGCCGTCTGGCCTGGTTTGAGTCTGGTTTGAGCAGGTCAAAACCGTTTTGAGCTGATCTGGTCCGGATAAATACGGTCAAAACCAGTTTGAGTCTGTTTGAGCCGGTCAAAACCGGTTTGAGCCGGTCTGGTCCAGTTTGAGTCCGGTTTGAGCCGGTCAAAACCGTTTGAGCCGGTTTGAGCCGGTCTGGTCTGGCTTGAGCCGGTTTGAGCGGTGAAAGCCGGTTTGAGATGTTCTGGTCAGGTTTGAGCCAGTTTGAGCCGGTCTAGTCCGGTTTGAGTCCGGTTTCAGCCGGTCAAAACCGGTTTGAGCGGTCTGTTACTGTTTGAGCCGGTCTGTTCCTGTTTGAGTCCAGTTTGAGCCATTCAAAACCGGTGTGAGCCGGTCTAGTCGGTTTGAGTCCGGTTTCAGCCGGTCAAAACCGGTTTGAGCCTGTTTGTTCCGGTTTGAGTCCTTTTGAGCCAGTCAAAACCGGTTTGAGCGGTTTGAGCCGGTTTGAGCCGGTCTGGTCTGGTTTGAGCCGGTCTGGTCCTGTTTGAGTCCGGTTTGAGCAGGTCTGGCCTGGTTTGATTTGGTCAAAACCCGTTTGAGTCCGGTTTGAGCTGGTCAAAACCGTTTGAGCCGGTCAAAACCGGTTTGAGTCTGGTTTGAGCAGGTCAAAACCGTTTTGAGCTGATCTGGTCCGGATAAATACGGTCAAAACCAGTTTGAGTCTGTTTGAGCCGGTCAAAACCGGTTTGAGCCGGTCTGGTCGGGTTTGAGTCCAGTTTGAGCCGGTCAAAATTGGTTTGAGCCGGTTTGAGCCTGTCTGTTCCTGTTTGAGTCCGTTTGAGCCGGTCCAGTCATGTTTTAGTCCGGTTTGAGCCAGTCAAAACCGGTTTCAGCCGGTCTGGTTCGGTTTGAGCCGTTCTGGTCTGGTTTGAGCCGGTCTGGTCTGGTTTGAGCCGGTCAAAACCGTTTGAGTCGGTTTGAGCCGGTCTGGTCCGGTTTGAGCAGTCTGGCCTGGTTTGATCTGGTCAAAACCCGTATGAGACCGGTTTGAGCCGGTGAAAACCGGTTTGAGCCAGTCAAAACCGGTTTGAGCCGGTCTGGTCCGGTTTGAGCCATTCAAAACCGGTGTGAGCCGGTCTAGTCCGGTTTGAGTCGGTTTCAGCCGGTCAAAACGGTTTGAGATGTTCTGGTCCGGTTTGAGCCGGTTTGAGCCGTTCTGGTCTGGTTTGAGCCGGTTTGAGCTGGTCTGTTCCTGTTTGAGCCGGTCTGTTCCTGTTTGAGTCCGGTTTGAGCCGTTCAAAACCGGTTTGAGCCGGTCTAGTCCGGTTTGAGTCCAGTTTGAGCCAGTCAAAATCGATTGAGACGGTCTGGCCTGCTTTGATCTGGTCAAAACCCGTATGAGTACGGTTTGAGCCGGTGAAAGCCGGTTTGAGTTGTTCTGGTCAGGTTTGAGGCAGTTTGAGCCGGTCTGGTCTGGCTTGAGCCGGTTTGAGCTGGTCTGTTACTGTTTGAGCTGGTCTGTTCCTGTTTGAGTCCGGTTTGAGTCCGGTTTGAGTCCTTTTGAGCCAGTCAAAACCGGTTTGAGCGGTTTGAGCCGGTCTGGTCCGGTTTGAGCTGGTCAAAACCGTTTGAGTCCGGTTTGAGCCTGTTTGTTCCGGTTTGAGTCCGTTTGAGCCGGTCTAGTCGGTTTGAGCCGGTCTGGTCCAGTTTGAGTCCAGTTTGAGCAGGTCAAAACCGTTTTGAGCTGGTCTGGTCCGGATAAATATGGTCAAAACCGGTTTGAGTCTGTTTGAGCCGTCAAAACCGGTTTGAGCGGTCTGGTCTGGTTTGAGCCGGTCAAAACAGGTTTGAGCCAGTCTGGTCCGGTTTGAGTCCGGTTTGAGCCGGTCAAAACCGGTTTGAGCCGGTCTGGCCTGGTTTGAGTCCGGTTTGAGCCGGTTTGAGCCGGTCTGTTACTGTTTGAGCTGGTCTGGTCCGGATAAATATGGTCAAAACCGGTTTGAGTCTGTTTGAGCTGGTCAAAACCGGTTTGAGCCGGTCTGGTCGGGTTTGAGTCCAGTTTGAGCCGGTCAAAACCGGTTTGAGCAGGTCTGGCCTGGTTTGATCTGGTCAAAACCGGTTTGAGTCTGGTTTGAGCCGGTGAAAACCGGTTTGAGATGTTCTGGTCGGTTTGAGCGGTTTGAGCCATTCTGGTCTGGTGTGAGCCGGTTTGAGCTGGTATGTTCCTGTTTGAGCCGGTCTGTTCTTGTTTGAGTCCGGTTTGAGCCGTTCAAAACCAGTTTCAGTTGGTCTAGTCCGGTTTGAGTCCGGTTTGAGCCAGTCAAAATCGATTGAGACGGTCTGGCCTGCTTTGATCTGGTCAAAACCCGTATGAGTACGGTTTGAGCCGGTGAAAGCCGGTTTGAGATGTTCTGGTCAGGTTTGAGGCAGTTTGAGCCGGTCTGGTCTGGCTTGAGCCGGTTTGAGCCGGTCTGTTACTGTTTGAGCCGGTCTGTTCCTGTTTGAGTCCAGTTTGAGCCATTCAAAACCGTGTGAGCCGGTCTAGTCCGTTTGAGTCCGGTTTGAGTCCGGTTTGAGCCGGTCAAAACCGGTTTGAGCCTGTTTGTTCCGGTTTGAGTCCTTTTTGAGCCAGTCAAAACAGGTTTGAGCCGGTCTGGTCCGGTTTGAGTCCGGTTTGAGCCGGTCAAAACCGGTTTGAGCCGGTTTGAGCGGTCTGGTCGGTTTGAGTCCGGTTTGAGCAGGTCAAAACCGTTTTGAGCTGATCTGGTCCGGAAAAATACGGTCAAAACCAGTTTGAGTCTGTTTGAGCCGGTCAAAACCGGTTTGAGCCGGGCTGGTCGGGTTTGAGTCCAGTTTGAGCCGGTCAAAATTGGTTTGAGCCGGTCTGGCCTGGTTTGATTTGGTCAAAACCCGTTTGAGTCCGGTTTGAGCTGGTCAAAACCGGTTTGAGCCGGTCTGGCCTGGATTGATCCGGTTTGAGCCGGTCCAGTCATGTTTTAGTCCGGTTTGAGCCAGTCAAAACCGGTTTCAGCCGGTCTGGTTCGGTTTGAGCCGGTCTTGTCCGGTTTGAGCCTGTCAAAACCGATTGAAACCGGTCTGGGCGGTTTGAGTCGGTTTCAGCCAGTCAAAACCGGTTTGAGCCGGTCTGGCCTGTTTTGATCTGGTCAAAACCCGTATGAGACCGGTTTGAGCGGTGAAAACCGGTTTGAGATGTTCTGGTCGGTTTGAGCGGTTTGAGCCGTTCTGGTCTGGTGTGAGCCGGTTTGAGCTGGTCTGTTCCTGCTTGAGCCTGTCTGTTGCTGTTTGAGTCCGGTTTGAGCCGGTCAAAACGGTTTGAGCCAGTCTAGTCCGGTTTGAGTCCGGTTTGAGCCAGTCAAAATCGGTTTGAGCCAGTCAAAATCGATTGAGAGTGTCTGGCCTGTTTTGATCTGGTCAAAACCCGTATGAGTCGGTTTGAGCGGTGAAAACCGGTTTGAGATGTTCTGGTCCGGTTTGAGCCAGTTTGAGCTGGTCTGGTCTGGCTTGAGCCGGTTTGAGCCGGTCTGTTACTGTTTGAGCCTGTCTGTTCCTGTTTGAGTCAGTTTGAGCCATTCAAAACCGGTGTGAGCGGTCTAGTCGGTTTGAGTCGGTTTCAGCCGGTCAAAACCGCTTTGAGCCTGTTTGTTCCGGTTTGAGTTCTTTTTGAGCCAGTCGAAACAGGTTTGAGCTGGTCTGGTCAGGTTTGAGTCCGGTTTGAGCCGGTCAAAACCGGTTTGAGCCGGTCTGGCCTGGTTTGAGTCCGGTTTGAGCAGGTCAAAACCGTTTTGAGCTGGTCTGGTCCGGATAAATATGGTCAAAACAGGTTTGAGTCTGTTTGAGCCGGTCAAAACCGGTTTGAGCCAGTCTGGTCGGGTTTGAGTCCAGTTTGAGCAGGTCAAAACCGTTTTGAGCTGATCTGGTCCGGATAAATATGGTCAAAACCGGTTTGAGTCGGTTTGAGCCGGTCAAAACCGGTTTGAGCCGGGATGGTCGGGTTTGAGTCCAGTTTGAGCCCGTCAAAATTGGTTTGAGCCGGTCTGGCCGGGTTTGTTTTGGTCAAAACCCGTTTGAGTCCGTTTTGAGCTGGTCAAAACCGGTTTGAGCCGGTCTGGCCAGGATTGATCCGGTTTGAGCCGGTCCAGTCATGTTTTAGTCCGGTGTGAGCCAGTCAAAACCGGTTTCAGCCGGTCTGGTTCGGTTTGAGCCGGTCTGGTCCAGTATGAGCCTGTCAAAACCGATTGAAACCGGTCTGGGCGGTTTGAGTCCGTTTCAGCCAGTCAAAACCGGTTTGAGCCGGTCTGGCCTGGTTTGATCTGGTCAAAACCCGTATGAGACCGGTTTGAGCCGGTGAAAACCGGTTTGAGATGTTCTGGTCGGTTTGAGCGGTTTGAGCCGTTCTGGTCTGGTGTGAGCGGTTTGAGCTGGTCTGTTCCTGTTTGAGCTGTCTGTTCCTGTTTGAGACCGGTTTGAGCCGTTCAAAACCGGTTTGAGCCGGTCTAGTCTGGTTTGAGTCCGGTTTGAGCCAGTCAAAATCGATTGGAGAGGGTCTGGCCTGCTTTGATCTGGTCAAAACCCGTATGAGTACGGTTTGAGGCGGTGAAAGCCGGTTTGAGATGTTCTGGTCAGGTTTGAGGCAGTTTGAGCCGGTCTGGTCTGGCTTGAGCCGGTTTGAGCCGGTCTGTTACTGTTTGAGCCGGTCTGTTCCTGTTTGAGTCCAGTTTGAGCCATTCAAAACCGGTGTGAGCCGGTCTAGTCCGGTTTGAGTCCGGTTTCAGCCGGTCAAAACCGGTTTGAGCCTGTTTGTTCCGGTTTGAGTCCTTTTTGAGCCTGTCGAAACAGGTTTGAGCCGGTCTGGTCCGGTTTGAGTCCGGTTTGAGCCAGTCAAAACCGGTTTGAGGCGGTCTGGCCTGGTTTGAGTCCGGTTTGAGCAGGTCCAAACCATTTTGAGCTGGTCTTGTCCGGATAAATATGGTCAAAACCGGTTTGAGTCTGTTTGAGCCGGTCAAAACCGGTTTGAGCCGGTCTGGTCGGGTTTGAGTCCAGTTTGAGCCGGTCAAAACCGGTTTGAGAAGGTCTGGCCTGGTTTGATCTGGTCAAAACCCGTATGAGACCGGTTTGAGCCGGTGAAAACCGGTTTGAGATGTTCTGGTCGGTTTGAGCGGTTTGAGCCATTCTGGTCTGGTGTGAGTCGGTTTGAGCTGGTCTGTTCCTGTTTGAGCCAGTCTGTTCCTGTTTGAGTCCGGTTTGAGCCGTTCAAAACCGGTTTGAGCCGGTCTAGTCTGGTTTGAGCCAGTCAAAATCGATTGGAGAGGGTCTGGCCTGGTTTGATCTGGTCAAAACCCGTATGAGTACGGTTTGAGGTGGTGAAAGCCGGTTTGAGATGTTCTGGTCAGGTTTGAGGCAGTTTGAGCCGGTCTGGTCTGGCTTGAGCGGTTTGAGCGGTCTGTTACTGTTTGAGCCGGTCTGTTCCTGTTTGAGTCAGTTTGAGCCATTCAAAACCGGTTTGAGCCGGTCTGGTCGGGTTTGAGTCCAGTTTGAGCCGGTCAAAATCGGTTTGAGCCAGTCTGGCCTGGTTTGATTTGGTCAAAACCCGTTTGAGTCGGTTTGAGCTGGTCAAAACGGTTTGAGCCGGTCTGGCCTGGATTGATCCGGTTTGAGCCGGTCCGGTCATGTTTTAGTCCGGTTTGAGCCAGTCAAAACCGGTTTCAGCGGTCTGGTTCGGTTTGAGCCGGTCTTGTCCGGTTTGAGCCTGTCAAAACCGATTGAAACCGGTCTGGGCGGTTTGAGTCGGTTTCAGCCAGTCAAAACGGTTTGAGCCTGTCTGGCCTGGTTTGATCTGGTCAAAACCCGTATGAGACCGGTTTGAGCTGGTGAAAACCGGTTTGAGATGTTCTGGTCGGTTTGAGCGGTTTGAGCCGTTCTGGTCTGGTGTGAGCCGGTTTGAGCTGGTCTGTTCCTGTTTGAGCCTGTCTGTTCCTGTTTGAGTCCGGTTTGAGCCGTTCAAAACCGGTTTGAGCCGGTCTAGTCTGGTTTGAGTCGGTTTGAGCCAGTCAAAATCGATTGGAGAGGGTCTGGCCTGCTTTGATCTGGTCAAAACCCGTATGAGTCCGGTTTGAGCGGTGAAAGCCGGTTTGAGATGTTCTGGTCAGGTTTGAGGCAGTTTGAGCCGGTCTGGTCCGGTTTGAGTCTGTTTGAGCCGGTCTGTTACTGTTTGAGCCGGTCTGTTCCTGTTTGAGTCAGTTTGAGCCATTCAAAACCGGTTTGAGCCGGTCTGGTCGGGTTTGAGTCAGTTTGAGCCGGTCAAAATCGGTTTGAGCCAGTCTGGCCTGGTTTGATTTGGTCAAAACCCGTTTGAGTCCGGTTTGAGCTGGTCAAAACCGGTTTGAGCGGTCTGGCCTGGATTGATCCGGTTTGAGCCGGTCCAGTCATGTTTTAGTCCGGTTTGAGCCAGTCAAAACCGGTTTCAGCCGGTCTGGTTCGGTTTGAGCCGGTCTGGTCCAGTTTGAGCCTGTCAAAACCGATTGAAACCGGTCTGGGCGGTTTGAGTCCGGTTTCAGCCAGTCAAAACCGGTTTGAGCCGGTCTGGCCTGGTTTGATCTGGTCAAAACCGTATGAGACGGTTTGAGCCGGTGAAAACCGGTTTGAGATGTTCTGGTCGGTTTGAGCGGTTTGAGCCGTTCTGGTCTGGTTTGAGCGGTTTGAGCTGGTCTGTTCCTGTTTGAGCCGGTCTGTTCCTGTTTGAGTCGGTTTGAGCCGTTCAAAACCGGTTTGAGCCAGTCTGGCCTGGTTTGATTTGGTCAAAACCCGTTTGAGTCCGGTTTGAGCTGGTCAAAACCGGTTTGAGCCGGTCTGGCCTGGTTTGAGTCCGGTTTGAGCAGGTCAAAACCGTTTTGAGCTGGTCTGGTCCGGATAAATATGGTCAAAACCGGTTTGAGTCTGTTTGAGCCAGTCAAAACCGGTTTGAGCCGTTCTGGTCTGGTTTGAGCGGTCTGGTCGGTTTGAGTCCAGTTTGAGCCGGTCAAAATTGGTTTGAGCCGGTCTGGCCTGGTTTGATTTGGTCAAAACCCGTTTGAGTCGGTTTGAGCTGGTCAAAACCGGTTTGAGCCGGTCTGGCCTGGATTGATCCGGTTTGAGCCGGTCCGGTCATGTTTTAGTCCGGTTTGAGCCAGTCAAAACCGGTTTCAGCCGGTCTGGTTCGGTTTGAGTCCGGTTTGAGCTGGTCTGGTCCGGTTTGAGCCTGTCAAAACCGATTGAAACCGGTCTGGGCCGGTTTGAGTCCGGTTTCAGCCGGTCAAAACCGGTTTGAGCGGTCTGGCCTGGTTTGATCTGGTCAAAACCCGTATGAGACCGGTTTGAGCGGTGAAAACCGGTTTGAGATGTTCTGGTCAGGTTTGAGCAGTTTGAGCCGGTCTGGTCTGGCTTGAGCCGGTTTGAGCCGGTCTGTTACTGTTTGAGCCGGTCTGTTCCTGTTTGAGTCCAGTTTGAGCCATTCAAAACCGGTGTGAGCGGTCTAGTCCGGTTTGAGTCCGGTTTGAGCCGTCAAAACCGGTTTGAGCCTGTTTGTTCCGGTTTGAGTCTGTTTGAGCCAGTCAAAACCGGTTTGAGCCGGTCTGGCCTGGTTTGAGTCCGGTTTGAGCAGGTCAAAACCGTTTTGAGCTGGTCTGGTCCGGATAAATATGGTCAAAACCGGTTTGAGTCTGTTTGAGCCGGTCAAAACCGGTTTGAGCGGTCTGGTCGGTTTGAGTCCAGTTTGAGCCGGTCAAAATTGGTTTGAGCCGGTCTGGCCTGGTTTGATTTGGTCAAAACCGTTTGAGTCCGGTTTGAGCTGGTCAAAACCGGTTTGAGCCGGTCTGGCCTGGATTGATCCGGTTTGAGCGGTTTGTCCCGGTCCAGTCATGTTTTAGTCCGGTTTGAGCCAGTCAAAACCGGTTTCAGCCGGTCTGGTTCGGTTTGAGCCGGTCTGGTCCGGTTTGAGCCTGTCAAAACCGATTGAAACCGGTCTGGGCCGGTTTGAGTCCGGTTTCAGCCAGTCAAAACCGGTTTGAGCCGGTCTGGCCTGGTTTGATCTGGTCAAAACCCGTATGAGACCGGTTTGAGCCGGTGAAAACCGGTTTGAGATGTTCTGGTCCGGTTTGAGCCGGTTTGAGCCATTCTGGTCTGGTGTGAGCCGGTTTGAGCTGGTCTGTTCCTGTTTGAGCCTGTCTGTTCCTGTTTGAGTCCGGTTTGAGCCGTTCAAAACCGGTTTGAGCCGGTCTAGTCCGGTTTGAGTCCGGTTTGAGCCAGTCAAAATCGATTGGAGAGGGTCTGGCCTGGTTTGATCTGGTCAAAACCCGTATGAGTACGGTTTGAGCGGTGAAAACGGTTTGAGATGTTCTGGTCGGTTTGAGCCGGTTTGAGCTGGTCTGGTCTGGCTTGAGCCGGTTTGAGCCGGTCTGTTACTGTTTGAGCCTGTCTGTTCCTGTTTGAGTCCAGTTTGAGCCATTCAAAACCGGTGTGAGCGGTCTAGTCGGTTTGAGTCGGTTTCAGCCGGTCAAAACCGGTTTGAGCCTGTTTGTTCGGTTTGAGTCCTTTTTGAGCCAGTCAAAACAGGTTTGAGCCGGTCTGGTCTGGTTTGAGTCCGGTTTGAGCCGGTCAAAACCGGTTTGAGCCGGTCTGGCCTGGTTTGAGTCCGGTTTGAGCAGGTCAAAACCGTTTTGAGCTGGTCTGGTCCGGATAAATATGGTCAAAACCGGTTTGAGTCTGTTTGAGCCGGTCAAAACCGGTTTGAGCCGGTCTGGTCGGTTTGAGTCCGGTTTGAGCCGTCAAAACCGGTTTGAGCCGGTCTGGCCTGGTTTGAGTCCGGTTTGAGCAGGTCAAAACCGTTTTGAGCTGATCTGGTCCGGATAAATATGGTCAAAACCGGTTTGAGTCGGTTTGAGCCGGTGAAAACCGGTTTGAGCCGGTCTGGTCGGTTTGAGTCCAGTTTGAGCCGGTCAAAATTGGTTTGAGCCGGTCTGGCCTGGTTTGATTTGGTCAAAACCCGTTTGAGTCCGTTTGAGCTGGTCAAAACCGGTTTGAGCCGGTCTGGCCTGGATTGATCCGGTTTGAGCCGGTCCAGTCATGTTTTAGTCCGGTTTGAGCAGTCAAAACCGGTTTCAGCCGGTCTGGTTCGGTTTGAGCCGGTCTGGTCCAGTATGAGCCTGTCAAAACCGATTGAAACCGGTCTGGGCCGGTTTGAGTCCGGTTTCAGCCAGTCAAAACCGGTTTGAGCCGGTCTGGCCTGGTTTGATCTGGTCAAAACCCGTATGAGACCGGTTTGAGCCGGTGAAAACCGGTTTGAGATGTTCTGGTCCGGTTTGAGCCGGTTTGAGCCGTTCTGGTCTGTTGTGAGCCGGTTTGAGCTGGTCTGTTCCTGTTTGAGCTGTCTGTTCCTGTTTGAGTCCGGTTTGAGCGGTTTGAGCTGGTCAAAACCGGTTTGAGCCGGTCTGGTCTGGTTTGAGTCCGGTTTGAGTCCGTTTGAGCCAGTCAAAACCGGTTTGAGCCTGTTTGTTTCGGTTTGAGTCCTTTTTGAGCCAGTCAAAACAGGTTTGAGCCGGTCTGGTCCAGTTTGAGTCCAGTTTGAGCAGGTCAAAACCGTTTTGAGCTGGTCTGTTCCGGATAAATATGGTCAAAACCGGTTTGAGTCTGTTTGAGCAGGTCAAAACCCGTTTGAGCCTGTTGGTTCCGGTTTGAGTCCTTTTTGAGCCAGTCGAAACAGGTTTGAGCCAGTCTGGTCCGGTTTGAGTCCGGTTTGAGCCGGTCAAAACCGGTTTGAGCCGGTCTGGCCTGGTTTGAGTCCAGTTTGAGCCGGTCAAAACCGGTTTGAGCGGTTTGAGCTGGTCTGGTCCGGATAAATATGGTCAAAACCGGTTTGAGTCTGTTTGAGCTGGTCAAAACCGGTTTGAGCCGGTCTGGTCGGGTTTGAGTCCAGTTTGAGCCGGTCAAAACCGGTTTGAGCAGGTCTGGCCTGGTTTGATCTGGTCAAAACCGGTTTGAGTCTGGTTTGAGCCGGTGAAAACCGGTTTGAGATGTTCTGGTCCGTTTGAGCCGGTTTGAGCCATTCTGGTCTGGTGTGAGCCGGTTTGAGCTGGTCTGTTCCTGTTTGAGCCGGTCTGTTCCTGTTTGAGTCCGGTTTGAGTCCGTTTGAGCCAGTCAAAACCGGTTTGAGCCGGTCTAGTCCGGTTTGAGTCCGGTTTGAGCCAGTCAAAATCGGTTTGAGCCGGTTTGAGCGGTCTGGCCTGCTTTGATCTGGTCAAAACCCGTATGAGTACGGTTTGAGCCGGTGAAAGCCGGTTTGAGATGTTCTGGTCAGGTTTGAGGCAGTTTGAGCCGGTCTGGTCTGGCTTGAGCCGGTTTGAGCCGGTCTGTTACTGTTTGAGCCGGTCTGTTCCTGTTTGAGTCCAGTTTGAGCCATTCAAAACCGGTGTGAGCCGGTCTAGTCCGGTTTGAGTCAGGTTTCAGCCGGTCAAAACCGGTTTGAGCCTGTTTGTTCCGGTTTGAGTCCTTTTTGAGCCAGTCAAAACCGGTTTGAGCCGGTCTGGCCTGGTTTGAGTCCGGTTTGAGCAGGTCAAAACCGTTTTGAGCTGGTCTGGTCCGGATAAATATGGTCAAAACCGGTTTGAGTCTGT
>JAKFHT010002775.1:0-13608 GCA_023783455.1 Erythrocebus patas | reverse complement strand
TTTCAATCGGTTTGACAGGCTCAAACCGGTTTTGACTGGCTCAAACCGGACTAAAATATGACTGGACCGGCTCAAACCGGACTCAAACCAGGCCAGACCGGCTCAAACCGGTTTTGACCAGCTCAAACCGGATTCAAACGGGTTTTGACCAAATCAAACCAGGCCAGACCGGCTCAAACCAATTTTGACCGGCTCAAACTGGACTCAAACCCGACCAGACCGGCTCAAACCGGTTTTGACTGGCTCAAACAGACTCAAACTGGTTTTGACCGTATTTTTCCGGACCAGATGAGCTCAAAACGGTTTTGACCTGCTCAAACCGGACTCAAACCAGGCCAGACCGGCTCAAACCGGTTTTGACCGGCTCAAACCGGACTCAAAGCGGACCAGACCGGCTCAAACCTGTTTTGACTGGCTCAAAAAGGACTCAAACCGGAACAAACAGGCTCAAACCGGTTTTGACCGGCTGAAACCGGACTCAAACCGGACTAGACCGGCTCACACCGGTTTTGAATGGCTCAAACTGGACTCAAACAGGAACAGACCGGCTCAAACAGTAACAGACCGGCTCAAACCGGCTCAAGCCAGACCAGACCGGCTCAAACTGCCTCAAACCTGACCAGAACATCTCAAACCGGCTTTCACCGCCTCAAACCGTACTCATACGGGTTTTGACCAGATCAAACCAGGCCAGACCGGCTCAAACCGGTTTTGACTGGCTCAAACCGGACTCAAACCGGACTAGACTGGCTCAAACCGGTTTTGAACGGCTCAAACCGGACTCAAACAGGAACAGACAGGCTCAAGCAGGAACAGACCAGCTCAAACCGGCTCACACCAGACCAGAACGGCTCAAACCGGCTCAAACCGGACCAGAACATCTCAAACCGGTTTTCACCGGCTCAAACCGGTCTCATACGGGTTTTGACCAGATCAAACCAGGCCAGACCGGCTCAAACCGGTTTTGACTGGCTGAAACTGGACTCAAACCGGCCCAGACCGGTTTCAATCGGTTTTGACAGGCTCAAACCGGACAAGACCGGCTCAAACCGAACCAGACCGGCTGAAACCGGTTTTGACTGGCTGAAACTGGACTCAAACCGGCCCAGACCGGTTTCAATCGGTTTTGACAGGCTCAAACCGGACAAGACCGGCTCAAACCGAACCAGACCGGCTCAAACCTGTTTTGACTGGCTCAAACCGGACTAAAACATGACTGGACCGGCTCAAACCGGATCAATCCAGGCCAGAACGGCTCAAACCGGTTTTGACCAGCTCAAACCGGATTCAAACGGGTTTTGACCAAATCAAACCAGGCCAGACCGGCTCAAACCAATTTTGACCGGCTCAAACTGGACTCAAACCCGACCAGACCGGCTCAAACCGGTTTTGACCGGCTCAAACAGACTCAAACTGGTTTTGACCGTATTTTTCCGGACCAGATCAGCTCAAAACGGTTTGGACCTGCTCAAACCGGACTCAAACCAGGCCAGACCGGCTCAAACCGGTTTTGACCGGCTCAAACCGGACTCAAAGCGGACCAGACCGGCTCAAACCTGTTTTGACTGGCTCAAAAAGGACTCAAACCGGAACAAACAGGCTCAAACCGGTTTTGACCGGCTGAAACCGGACTCAAACCGGACTAGACCGGCTCACACCGGTTTTGAATGGCTCAAACTGGACTCAAACAGGAACAGACCGGCTCAAACAGTAACAGACCGGCTCAAACCGGCTCAAGCCAGACCAGACCGGCTCAAACTGCCTCAAACCTGACCAGAACATCTCAAACCGGCTTTCACCGCTCAAACCGTCTCATACGGGTTTTGACCAGATCAAAGCAGGCCAGACCGTCTCAAATCGATTTTGACTGGCTCAAACCGGACTCAAACCGGACTAGACCGGCTCAAACCGGTTTTGAACGGCTCAAACCGGACTCAAACAGGAACAGACAGCTCAAACAGGAACAGACCAGCTCAAACCGACTCACACCAGACCAGAACGGCTCAAACCGGCTCAAACCGGACCAGAACATCTCAAACCGGTTTTCACTGGCTCAAACCGGTCTCATACGGGTTTTGACCAGATCAAACCAGGCCAGACAGGCTCAAACCGGTTTTGACTGGCTGAAACCGGACTCAAACCGGCCCAGACCTGTTTCAATCGGTTTTGACAGGCTCAAACCGACTCAAACCAGTCCAGACCGGCTCAAACCGAACCAGACCGGCTGAAACCGGTTTTGACTGGCTCAAACCGGACTAAAATATGACTGGACCGGCTCAAACCGGATCAATCCAGGCCAGACCGGCTCAAACCAATTTTGACCGGCTCAAACTGGACTCAAACCCGACCAGACCGGCTCAAACCGGTTTTGACCGGCTCAAACAGACTCAAACTGGTTTTGACCGTATTTTTCCGGACCAGATCAGCTCAAAACGGTTTTGACCTGCTCAAACCGGACTCAAACCAGGCCAGACCGGCTCAAACCGGTTTTGACCGGCTCAAACCGGACTCAAACCAGACCAGACCGGCTCAAACCTGTTTTGACTGGCTCAAAAAGGACTCAAACCGGAACAAACAGGCTCAAACCGGTTTTGACCGGCTGAAACCTGACTCAAACCGGACTAGACCGGCTCACACCGGTTTTGAATGGCTCAAACTGGACTCAAACAGGAACAGACCGGCTCAAACAGTAACAGACCAGCTCAAACCGGCTCAAGCCAGACCAGACCGGCTCAAACTGCCTCAAACCTGACCAGAACATCTCAAACCGGCTTTCACCGGCTCAAACCGCTCAAACCGTACTCATACGGGTTTTGACCAGATCAAAGCAGGCCAGACCGTCTCAATCGATTTTGACTGGCTCAAACCGGACTCAAACCGGACCAGACCAGCTCAAACCGGTTTTGAACGGCTCAAACCGAACCAGACCGGCTCAAACGGACTCAAACAGGAACAGACCGGCTCAAACAGGAACAGACCAGCTCAAACCGGCTCACACCAGACCAGAACGGCTCAAACTGGCTCAAACCTGACCAGAATATCTCAAACCGGTTTTCACCGGCTCAAACCGGTCTCATACGGGTTTTGACCAGATCAAACCAGGCCAGACCTGCTCAAACCGGTTTTGACTGGCTGAAACTGGACTCAAACCGACCAGACCGGCTCAAACCGGTTTTGACCGCTCAAACAGACTCAAACCGGTTTTGACCATATTTATCCGGACCAGACCAGCTCAAAACGGTTTGGACCTGCTCAAACCGGACTCAAACCAGGCCAGACCGGCTCAAACCGGTTTTGACCGGCTCAAACCGACTCAAACCGGACTAGACTGGCTCAAACCTGTTTCGACTGGCTCAAAAGGACTCAAACCGGAACAAACAGGCTCAAACCGGTTTTGACCGGCTGAAACCGGACTCAAACCGGACCAGACCAGCTCAAACCGGCTCACACCGGTTTTGAATGGCTCAAACTGGACTCAAACAGGAACAGACCGGCTCAAACAGGAACAGACAGGCTCAAACCGGCTCAAGCCAGACCAGACCGGCTCAAACTGGCTCAAACCGGACCAGAACATCTCAAACCGGTTTTCACCGGCTCAAACCGGTCTCATACGGGTTTTGACCAGATCAAACCAGGCCAGACCGGCTCAAAACGGTTTTGACCAGCTCAAACCGCTCAAACCGACTCACACCAGACCAGAATGGCTCACACCGGTTTTGAATGGCTCAAACTGGACTCAAACAGGAACAGACCGGCTCAAACAGTAACAGACCAGCTCAAACCGGCTCAAGCCAGACCAGACCGGCTCAAACTGCCTCAAACCTGACCAGAACATCTCAAACCGGC
Source organism: Erythrocebus patas (assembly GCA_023783455.1). Classification (NCBI taxonomy): domain Eukaryota; kingdom Metazoa; phylum Chordata; class Mammalia; order Primates; family Cercopithecidae; genus Erythrocebus; species Erythrocebus patas. The sequence continues at coordinate 9,762 of JAKFHT010002775.1, read as the reverse complement.
TTTCACCGCCTCAAACCGTACTCATACGGGTTTTGACCAGATCAAAGCAGGCCAGACCGTCTCCAATCGATTTTGACTGGCTCAAACCGGACTCAAACCGGCCCAGACCGGTTTCAATCGGTTTTGACAGGCTCAAACCGACCAGACCGCTCAAACCGAACCAGACCGGCTGAAACCGGTTTTGACTGGCTCAAACCGGACTAAAATATGACCGGACCGGCTCAAACCGGATCAATCCAGGCCAGACCGGCTCAAACCGGTTTTGACCAGCTCAAACCGGACTCAAACGGGTTTTGACCAAATCAAACCAGGCCAGACCGGCTCAAACCAATTTTGACCGGCTCAAACTGGACTCAAACCCGACCAGACCGGCTCAAACCGGTTTTGACCGGCTCAAACAGACTCAAACTGGTTTTGACCGTATTTTTCCGGACCAGATCAGCTCAAAACGGTTTTGACCTGCTCAAACCAGACACAAACCAGGCCAGACCGGCTCAAACCGGTTTTGACCCGCTCAAACCGGACTCAAACAGGACCAGACCGGCTCAAACCTGTTTTGACTGGCTCAAAAAGGACTCAAACCGGAACAAACAGGCTCAAACCGGTTTTGACCGGCTGAAACAGGACTCAAACCGGACTAGACCGGCTCACACCGGTTTTGAATGGCTCAAACTGGACTCAAACAGGACCAGACCGGCTCAAACAGTAACAGACCGGCTCAAACCGGCTCAAGCCAGACCAGACCGGCTCAAACTGGCTCAAACCTGACCAGAACACCTCAAACCGGATTTCACCGGCTCAAACCGTACTCATACGGGTTTTGACCAGATCAAACCAGGCCAGACAGTCTCCAATCGATTTTGACTGGCTCAAACCGGACTCAAACAGGACCAGACCGGCTCAAACCGGTTTTGAACGGCTCAAACCGGACTCAAACAGGAACAGACTGGCTCAAACAGGAACAGACCAGCTCAAACCGGCTCACACCAGACCAGACCGGCTCAAACTGGCTCAAACCGGACCAGAACATCTCAAACCGGTTTTCACCGGCTCAAACCGGTCTCATAGGGGTTTTGACCAGATCAAACCAGGCCAGACCGGCTCAAACCGGTTTTGACCATCTGAAACCGGACTCAAACCGGCCCAGACCGGTTTCAATCGGTTTTGACAGGCTCATACTGGACCAGACCGGCTCAAACCGAACCAGACCGGCTGAAACCGGTTTTGACTGGCTCAAACCGGACTAAAATATGACTGGACCGGCTCAAACCGGATCAATCCAGGCCAGACCGGCTCAAACCGGTTTTGACCAGCTCAAACCGGACTCAAACGGGTTTTGACCAAATCAAACCAGGCCAGACCGGCTCAAACCAATTTTGACCGGCTCAAACTGGACTCAAACCCGACCAGACCGGCTCAAACCGGTTTTGACCAGCTCAAACAGACTCAAACTGGTTTTGACCGTATTTTTCCGGACCAGATCAGCTCAAAACGGTTTTGACCTGCTCAAACCGGACTCAAACCAGGCCAGACCGGCTCAAACCGGTTTTGACCGGCTCAAACCGGACTCAAACCGGACTAGACCGGCTCACACCGGTTTTGAATGGCTCAAACTGGACTCAAACATGAACAGACCGGCTCAAACAGTAACAGACCGGCTCAAACCGGCTCAAGCCAGACCAGACCGGCTCAAACTGCCTCAAACCTGACCAGAATATCTCACACCGGCTTTCACCAGCTCAAACCGTACTCATACGGGTTTTGACCAGATCAAACCAGGCCAGACCCTCTCCAATCGATCTTGACTGGCTCAAACCGGACTCAAACCGGACTAGACCGGCTCAAACCGGTTTTGAACGGCTCAAACCGGACTCAAACAGGGACAGACCGGCTCAAACAGGAACAGACCAGCTCAAACCGGCTCACACCAGACCAGAACGGCTCAAACCGGCTCAAACCGGACCAGAACATCTCAAACCGGTTTTCACCGGCTCAAACCGGTCTCATACGGGTTTTGACCAGATCAAACCAGGCCAGACCGGCTCAAACCGGTTTTGACCGGCTCAAACCGCTTTTGACGGGCTGAAACCGGAATCAAACTGGCCCAGACCGGTTTCAATCGGTTTTGACAGGCTGAAACCGGACCAGACCAGCTCAAACCGAACCAGACCAGCTGAAACCGGTTTTGACTGGCTCAAACCGGACTAAAATATGACTGGACCGGCTCAAACCGGATCAATCCAGGCCAGACCGGCTCAAACCAATTTTGACTGGCTCAAACTGGACTCAAACCCGACCAGCCCGGCTCAAACCGGTTTTGAATGGCCCAAACGGGACTCAAACAGGAACAGACCGGCACAAACTGTAACAGACTGCCTCAAACCGGCTCAAGCCAGACCAGACCGGCTCAAACTGCCTCAAACCTGACCAGAATATCTCAAACCGGCTTTCACCGGCTCAAACCGTACTCATACGGGTTTTGACCAGATCAAAGCAGGCCAGACCGTCTCCAATCGATTTTGACTGGCTCAAACCGGACTCAAACCGGACTAGACCGGCTCAAACCGGTTTTGAACGGCTCAAACCGGACTCAAACAGGAACAGACCGGCTCAAACAGGAACAGACCAGCTCAAACCGTCTCACACCAGACCAGAATGGGTCAAACCGGCTCAAACCGAACCAGAACATCTCAAACCGGTTTTCACCGGCTCAAACCCGTCTCATACGGGTTTTGACCAGATCAAACCAGGCCAGACCTGCTCAAACTGGTTTTGACCGGCTCAAACTGGACTCAAACCCGACCAGACCGGCTCAAACCGGTTTTGACCGGCTCAAACAGACTCAAACCGGTTTTGACCATATTTATCCGGACCAGACCAGCTCAAAACGGTTTGGACCTGCTCAAACCGGACTCAAACCAGGCCAGACCGGCTCAAACCGGTTTTGACCGGCTCAAACCGGACTCAAACCGGACCAGACCGGCTCAAACCTGTTTCGACTGGCTCAAAAAGGACTCAAACCGGAACAAACAGGCTCAAACCGGTTTTGACCGGCTGAAACCGGACTCAAACTGGACTAGACCGGCTCACACCGGTTTTGAATGGCTCAAACTGGACTCAAACAGGCACAGACCGGCTCAAACAGTAACAGACCGGCTCAATCCGGCTCAAGCCAGACCAGACCAGCTCAAACTGGCTCAAACCGGATCAGAACATCTCAAACCAGTTTTCACCGGCTCAAACCATACTCATACGGGTTTTGACCAGATCAAACCAGGCCAGACCCTCTCCAATCCATTTTGACTGGCTCAAACCGGACTCAAACCGGACTAGACCGGCTCAAACCGGTTTTGAACTGCTCAAACCGGGCTCAAACAGGAACAGACAGGCTCAAGCAGGAACAGACAAGCTCAAACCGGCTCACACCAGACCAGAACGGCTCAAACCGGCTCAAACCGGACCAGAACATCTCAAACTGGTTTTCACCGGCTCAAACCGGTCTCATACAGGTTTTGACCAGATCAAACCAGGCCAGACAGGCTCAAACCGGTTTTGACTGGCTGAAACCAGACTCAAACCGGCCCAGACCGGTTTCAATCGGTTTTGACAGGCTCAAACCGGACCAGACCAGCTCAAACCGAACCAGACCGGCTGAAACCGGTTTTGACCAGCTCAAACCGGACTAAAATATGACTGGACCGGCTCAAACCGGATCAATCCAGGCCAGACCGGCTCAAACCAATTTTGACTGGCTCAAACTGGACTCAAACCCGACCAGCCCGGCTCAAACCGGTTTTGAATGGCTCAAACTGGACTCAAACAGGAACAGACCGGCTCAAACAGTAACAGACCGGCTCAAACCGGCTCAAGCCAGACCAGACCGGCTCAAACTGCCTCAAACCTGACCAGAATATCTCAAACCGGCTTTCACCGGCTCAAACCGTACTCATACGGGTTTTGACCAGATCAAAGCAGGCCAGACCGTCTCCAATCGATTTTGACTGGCTCAAACCGGACTCAAACCGGACTAGACCGGCTCAAACCGGTTTTGAACGGCTCAAACCGGACTCAAACAGGAACAGACCGGCTCAAACAGGAACAGACCAGCTCAAACCGTCTCACACCAGACCAGAATGGCTCAAACCGGCTCAAACCGGACCAGAACATCTCAAACCGGTTTTCACTGGCTCAAACCGTCTCATACGGGTTTTGACCAGATCAAACCAGGCCAGACCTGCTCAAACCGGTTTTGACCGGCTCAAACTGGACTCAAACCCGACCAGACCGGCTCAAACCGGTTTTGACCGGCTCAAACAGACTCAAACCGGTTTTGACGGCTCAAACCGCTGAAACCGGACTCAAACCAGGCCAGACCGGCTCAAACCGGTTTTGACCGGCTCAAACCGGACTCAAACCGGACCAGACCGGCTCAAACCTGTTTCGACTGGCTCAAAAAGGACTCAAACCGGAACAAACAGGCTCAAACCGGTTTTGACTGGCTGAAACCGGACTCAAACCGGACTAGACCGGCTCACACCGGTTTTGAATGGCTCAAACTGGACTCAAACAGGAACAGACCGGCTCAAACAGTAACAGACCGGCTCAATCCGGCTCAAGCCAGACCAGACCGGCTCAAACTGGCTCAAACCGGATCAGAACATCTCAAACCGGTTTTCACCGGCTCAAACCATACTCATACGGGTTTTGACCAGATCAAACCAGGCCAGACCCTCTCCAATCGATTTTGACTGGCTCAAACCGGACTCAAACCGGACTAGACCGGCTCAAACCGGTTTTGAACTGCTCAAACCGGGCTCAAACAGGAACAGACAGGCTCAAGCAGGAACAGACCAGCTCAAACCGGCTCACACCAGACCAGAACGGCTCAAACCGGCTCAAACCGGACCAGAACATCTCAAACTGGTTTTCACCGGCTCAAACCGGTCTCATACGGGTTTTGACCAGATCAAACCAGGCCAGACTGGCTCAAACCGGTTTTGACTGGCTGAAACCGGACTCAAACCGGCCCAGACCGGTTTCAATCGGTTTTGACAGGCTCAAACCGGACAAGACCGGCTCAAACCGAACCAGACCGGCTGAAACCGGTTTTGACTGGCTCAAACCGGACTAAAACATGACTGGACCGGCTCAAACTGGATCAATCCAGGCCAGAACGGCTCAAACCGGTTTTGACCAGCTCAAACCGGATTCAAACGGGTTTTGAACAAATCAAACCAGGCCAGACCGGCTCAAACCAATTTTGACCGGCTCAAACTGGACTCAAACCCGACCAGCCCGGCTCAAACCGGTTTTGACTGGCTCAAACAGACTCAAACTGGTTTTGACCGTATTTTTCCGGACCAGATCAGCTCAAAACGGTTTGGACCTGCTCAAACCGGACTCAAACCAGGCCAGACCAGCTCAAACCGGTTTTGACCGGCTCAAACCGGACTCAAAGCAGACCAGACCAGCTCAAACCGGTTTTGACTGGCTCAAACAGACTCAAACTGGTTTTGACCGTATTTTTCCGGACCAGATGAGCTCAAAACGGTTTTGACCTGCTCAAACCGGACTCAAACCAGGCCAGACCTGCTCAAACCGGTTTTGACCGGCTCAAACTGGTCTCAAACCCGACCAGACTGGCTCAAACCGGTTTTGACTGGCTCAAACAGACTCAAACCGGTTTTGACCATATTTATCCGGACCAGACCAGCTCAAAACGGTTTTGACCTGCTCAAACCGGACTCAAACCAGGCCAGACCGGCTCAAACCGGTTTTGACTGGCTCAAACCGGACTCAAACCGGACCAGACCGGCTCAAACCTGTTTCGACTGGCTCAAAAAGGACTCAAACCGGAACAAACAGGCTCAAAGCGGTTTTGACCGGCTGAAACCGGACTCAAACCGGACTAGACCGGCTCACACCGGTTTTGAATGGCTCAAACTGGACTCAAACAGGAACAGACCGGCTCAAACAGTAACAGACCGGCTCAAACCGGCTCAAGCCAGACCAGACCGGCTCAAACTGGCTCAAACCTGACCAGAACATCTCAAACCGGCTTTCACCGCCTCAAACCGTACTCATACGGGTTTTGACCAGATCAAAGCAGGCCAGACCCTCTCCAATCGATTTTGACTGGCTCAAACTGGACTCAAACCGGACTAGACCGGCTCAAACCGGTTTTGAACGGCTCAAACCGGACTCAAACAGGAACAGACAGGCTCAAGCAGGAACAGACCAGCTCAAACCGGCTCACACCAGACCAGAACGGCTCAAACCGGCTCAAACCGGACCAGAACATCTCAAACCGGTTTTCACCGGCTCAAACCGGTCTCATACGGGTTTTGACCAGATCAAACCAGGCCAGACCGGCTCAAACCGGTTTTGACCGGCTGAAATCGGACTCAGACCGGTTTCAATCGGTTTTGACAGCTCAAACCGGCTCACACCAGACCAGACCGCTCAAACCGAACCAGACCGGCTGAAACCGGTTTTGACTTGCTCAAACCGGACTAAAACATGACCGGACCGGCTCAAACCGGATCAATCCAGGCCAGACCGGCTCAAACCGGTTTTGACCAGCTCAAACCGGACTCAAACGGGTTTTGACCAAATCAAACCAGGCCAGACCGGCTCAAACCAATTTTGACCGGCTCAAACTGGACTCAAACCCGACCAGCCCGGCTCAAACCGGTTTTGACCGGCTCAAACAGACTCAAACCGGTTTTGACCATATTTATCCGGACCAGACCAGCTCAAACCGGTTTTGACCGGCTCAAACTGCTCAAACCGGACTCAAACCAGGCCAGACCAGCTCAAACCGGTTTTGACCAGCTCAAACCGGACTCAAAGCAGACCAGACCAGCTCAAACCGGTTTTGACTGGCTCAAACAGACTCAAACTGGTTTTGACCGTATTTTTCCGGACCAGATGAGCTCAAAACGGTTTTGACCTGCTCAAACCGGACTCAAACCAGGCCAGACCTGCTCAAACCGGTTTTGACCGGCTCAAACTGGTCTCAAACCCGACCAGACTGGCTCAAACCGGTTTTGACTGGCTCAAACAGACTCAAACCGGTTTTGACCATATTTATCCGGACCAGACCAGCTCAAAACGGTTTTGACCTGCTCAAACCGGACTCAAACCAGGCCAGACCGGCTCAAACCGGTTTTGACTGGCTCAAACCGGACTCAAACCGGACCAGACCGGCTCAAACCTGTTTCGACTGGCTCAAAAAGGACTCAAACCGGAACAAACAGGCTCAAAGCGGTTTTGACCGGCTGAAACCGGACTCAAACCGGACTAGACCGGCTCACACCGGTTTTGAATGGCTCAAACTGGACTCAAACAGGAACAGACCGGCTCAAACAGTAACAGACAGGCTCAAACCGGCTCAAGCCAGACCAGACCGGCTCAAACTGGCTCAAACCTGACCATAACATCTCAAACCGGCTTTCACCACCTCAAACCGTACTCATACGGGTTTTGACCAGATCAAAGCAGGCCAGACCCTCTCCAATCGATTTTGACTGGCTCAAACTGGACTCAAACCGGACTAGACCGGCTCAAACCGGTTTTGAACGGCTCAAACCGGACTCAAACAGGAACAGACAGGCTCAAGCAGGAACAGACCAGCTCAAACCGGCTCACACCAGACCAGACCGGCTCAAACTGGCTCAAACCTGACCAGAACATCTCAAACCGGTTTTCACCGGCTCAAACCGGTCTCATACGGGTTTTGACCAGATCAAACCAGGCCAGACCGGCTCAAACCGGTTTTGACTGGCTGAAACCGGACTCAAACCGGCCCAGACCGGTTTCAATCGGTTTTGACAGGCTCAAACCGGACCAGACCGGCTCAAACCGAACCAGACCGGCTGAAACCGGTTTTGACTTGCTCAAACCGGACTAAAACATGACCGGACCGGCTCAAACCGGATCAATCCAGGCCAGACCGGCTCAAACCGGTTTTGACCAGCTCAAACCGGACTCAAACGGGTTTTGACCAAATCAAACCAGGCCAGACCGGCTCAAACCAATTTTGACCAGCTCAAACTGGACTCAAACCCGACCAGCCCGGCTCAAACCGGTTTTGACCGGCTCAAACAGACTCAAACTGGTTTTGACCGTATTTTTCCGGACCAGATCAGCTCAAAACGGTTTTGACCTGCTCAAACCGGACTCAAACCAGGCCAGACCGGCTCAAACCGGTTTTGAACGGCTCAAACCGGACTCAAACCGGACCAGACCGGCTCAAACCTGTTTTGACTGGCTCAAAAGGACTCAAACCGGAACAAACAGGCTCAAACCGGTTTTGACCGGCTGAAACCGGACTCAAACCGGACTAGACCGGCTCACACCGGTTTTGAATGGCTCAAACTGGACTCAAACAGGAACAGACCGGCTCAAACAGTAACAGACCGGCTCAAACCGGCTCAAGCCAGACCAGACCGGCTCAAACTGCCTCAAACCTGACCAGAACATCTCAAACCGGCTTTCACTGCCTCAAACCGTACTCATACGGGTTTTGACCAGATCAAAGCAGGCCAGACCGTCTCCAATCGATTTTGACTGGCTCAAACCGGACTCAAACCGGACTAGACCGGCTCAATCCGGTTTTGAACGGCTCAAACCGGACTCAAACAAGAACAGACAGGCTCAAGCAGGAACAGACCAGCTCAAACCGGCTCACACCAGACCAGAACGGCTCAAACCGGCTCAAACCGGACCAGAACATCTCAAACTGGTTTTCACCGGCTCAAACCGGACTCATACGGGTTTTGACCAGATCAAACCAGGCCAGACCGGCTCAAACCGGTTTTGACTGGCTGAAACTGGACTCAAACCGGCCCAGACCGGTTTCAATCGGTTTTGACAGGCTCAAACCGGACAAGACCGGCTCAAACCGAACCAGACCGGCTGAAACCGGTTTTGACTGGCTCAAACCGGAATAAAACATGACTGGACCGGCTCAAACGGGATCAATCCAGGCCAGAACGGCTCAAACCGGTTTTGACCAGCTCAAACCGGATTCAAACGGGTTTTGACCAAATCAAACCAGGCCAGACCGGCTCAAACCAATTTTGACCGGCTCAAACTGGACTCAAACCCGACCAGACCGGCTCAAACCGGTTTTGACCGGCTCAAACAGGAACAGACCAGCTCAAACCGTCTCACACCAGACCAGAATGGGTCAAACCGGCTCAAACCGAACCAGAACATCTCAAACCGGTTTTCACCGGCTCAAACCCGTCTCATACGGGTTTTGACCAGATCAAACCAGGCCAGAACTGCTCAAACTGGTTTTGACCGGCTCAAACTGGACTCAAACCCGACCAGACCGGCTCAAACCGGTTTTGACCGGCTCAAACAGACTCAAACCGGTTTTGACCATATTTATCCGGACCAGACCAGCTCAAAACGGTTTGGACCTGCTCAAACCGGACTCAAACCAGGCCAGACCGGCTCAAACCGGTTTTGACCGGCTCAAACCGGACTCAAACCGGACCAGACCGGCTCAAACCTGTTTTGACTGGCTCAAAAAGGACTCAAACCGGAACAAACAGGCTCAAACCGGTTTTGACCGGCTGAAACCGGACTCAAACCGGACTAGACCGGCTCACACCGGTTTTGAATGGCTCAAACTGGACTCAAACAGGGACAGACCGGCTCAAACAGTAACAGACCGGCTCAAACCGGCTCAAGCCAGACCAGACCAGCTCAAACTGGCTCAAACCGGACCAGAACATCTCAAACCGGTTT
>JAKFHT010002774.1:0-13611 GCA_023783455.1 Erythrocebus patas | reverse complement strand
CAGGCCAGACAGGCTCAAACAGGAACAGACCAGCTCAAACCGGACTAAAATATGACTGGACCGGCTCAAACCAATTTTGACTGGCTCAAACCGGTTTTGACCAGCTCAAACCGGTTTTCACCAGCTCAAACCGGTTTTGACTGGCTGAAACGGACTCAAACAGGAACAGACTGGCTCAAACCGACTCAAACAGGAACAGACCGGCTCAAACAGTAACAGACCGGCTCAAACTGGACTCAAACCCGACCAGCCCGGCTCAAACCAGATCAATCCAGGCCAGACCGGCTCAAACCGGCTCAAAACGGTTTTGACCTGCTCAAACGGACTCAAACGGAACAAACAGGCTCAAACCGGACTCAAACCGACCAGAACATCTCAAACCGGTTTTGACAGGCTCAAACCGGACAAGACCGGCTCAAACCGGTTTTGACCGGCTGAAACCGGTTTTGACCAGCTCAAACTGGACTCAAACAGGAACAGACCGGCTCAAACTGCCTCAAACCTGACCAGAACAACTCAAACCGGCTCAAACCGGTTTGAACAGCTCAAACCGGTTTTGAATGGCTCAAACCGGTTTTGACCTGCTCAAACCGGTTTTGACCAGCTCAAACAGACTCAAACTGGTTTTGACCGGCTGAAACCGGTTTTGACTGCTCAAACCGGTTTGACGGCTCAAACTGGCTCAAACCGGTTTGACGGCTCAAACTGGCTCAAACCGGTTTTGAATGGCTCAAACTGGACTCAAACCGGACTCAAACAGCAACAGACAGGCTCAAACCTGTTTTGACTGGCTCAAAAGGACTCAAACCGGACTAAAATATGACTGGACCGGCTCAAACCGCTCAAACCGTACTCATACGGGTTTTGACCAAATCAAACCAGGCCAGACCGGCTCAAACCAATTTTGACCGGCTCAAACTGGACTCAAACCCGACCAGACCGGCTCAAACCGGTTTTGAATGGCTCAAACTGGACTCAAACAGGAACAGACAGGCTCAAACAGTAACAGACCGGCTCAAACCGGCTCAAGCCAGACCAGACCGGCTCAAACTGCCTCAAACCTGACCAGAACATCTCAAACTGGCTTTCACCACCTCAAACCGTACTCATACGGGTTTTGACCAGATCAAACCAGGCCAGACCCTCTCCAATCGATTTTGACTGGCTCAAACCGGACTCAAACCGGACTAGACCAGCTCAAACCGGTTTTGAACGGCTCAAACCGGACTCAAACAGCAACAGACAGGCTCAAGCAGGAACAGACCAGCTCAAACCGGCTCACACCAGACCAGAACGGCTCAAACCGGCTCAAACCGGACCAGAACATCTCAAACCGGCTTTCACTGGCTCAAACCGGTCTCATACGGGTTTTGACCAGATCAAACCAGGCCAGAACTGCTCAAACCGGTTTTGACCGGCTCAAACTGGACTCAAACCCGACCAGACTGGCTCAAACCGGTTTTGACCGGCTCAAACAGACTCAAACCGGTTTTGACCATATTTATCCGGACCAGACCAGCTCAAAACGGTTTGGACCTGCTCAAACCGGACTCAAACCAGGCCAGACCGGCTCACACCGGTTTTGACCGGCTCAAACCGGACTCAAACCGGACCAGACCGGCTCAAACCTGTTTCGACTGGCTCAAAAAGGACTCAAACCGGAACAAACAGGCTCAAACCGGTTTTGACCGGCTCAAACCGACTCAAACCGACTAGACCGCTCACACCGGTTTTGAATGGCTCAAACTGGACTCAAACAGGAACAGACCGGCTCAAACAGTAACAGACCGGCTCAAACCGGCTCAAGCCAGACCAGACCGGCTCAAACTGCCTCAAACCTGACCAGAACATCTCAAACCGGTTTTCACCGCTCAAACCGTACTCATACGGGTTTTGACCAGATCAAAGCAGGCCAGACCCTCTCCAATCGATTTTGACTGGCTCAAACCGGACTCAAACCGGACTAGACCAGCTCAAACCGGTTTTGAACGGCTCAAACCGGACTCAAACAGGAACAGACAGGCTCAAACAGGAACAGACCAGCTCAAACCGGCTCAAACCAGACCAGAACAGCTCAAACCGGCTCAAACCGGACCAGAACATCTCAAACCGGTTTTCAACGGCTCAAACCGGTCTCATATGGGTTTTGACCAGATCAAACCAGGCCAGACCGTCTCAAACCGGTTTTGACCGGCTGAAACCGGACTCAAACCGACCCAGACCGGTTTCAATCGGTTTTCACAGGCTCATAATGGACCAGACCGGCTCAAACCGAACCAGACCGGCTGAAACCGGTTTTGACTGGCTCAAACCGGACTAAAATATGACTGGACCGGCTCAAACCGGACTCAATCCAGGCCAGACCGGCTCAAACCGGTTTTGACCAGCTCAAACCGGACTCAAACGGGTTTTGACCAAATCAAACCAGGCCAGACCGGCTCAAACCAATTTTGACCGGATCAAACTGGACTCAAACCTGACCAGACCGGCTCAAACCGGTTTTGACCGGCTCAAACAGACTCAAACCGGTTTTGACCATATTTATCCGGACCAGACCAGCTCAAAACGGTTTTGACCTGCTCAAACCGGACTCAAACCAGGCCAGACCGGCTCAAACCGGTTTTGACCGGCTCAAACCGGACTCAAACCGGACTAGACCGGCTCACACCGGTTTTGAATGGCTCAAACTGGACTCAAACATGAACAGACCGGCTCAAACAGTAACAGACCGGCTCAAACCGGCTCAAGCCAGACCAGACCGGCTCAAACTGCCTCAAACCTGACCAGAACATCTCACACCGGCTTTCACCGGCTCAAACCGTACTCATACGGGTTTTGACCAGATCAAACCAGGCCAGACCCTCTCCAATCGATCTTGACTGGCTCAAACCGGACTCAAACCGGACTAGACCGGCTCAAACCGGTTTTGAACGGCTCAAACCGGACTCAAACAGGGACAGACCGGCTCAAACAGGAACAGACCAGCTCAAACTGGCTCACACCAGACCAGAACGGCTCAAACCCGCTCAAACCGGACCAGAACATCTCAAACCGGTTTTCACCGGCTCAAACCGGTCTCATACGGGTTTTGACCAGATCAAACCAGGCCAGACCGGCTCAAACCGCTTTTGACTGGCTGAAACCGGACTCAAACCGGCCCAGACCGGTTTCAATCGTTTTTGACAGGCTCAAACCGGACCAGACCAGCTCAAACCGAACCAGACCGGCTGAAACCGGTTTTGACTGGCTCAAACCGGACTAAAATATGACTGGACCGGCTCAAACCGGATCAATCCAGGCCAGACCGGCTCAAACCAATTTTGACTGGCTCAAACTGGACTCAAACCCGACCAGCCCGGCTCAAACCGGTTTTGAATGGCTCAAACGGGACTCAAACAGGAACAGACCGGCTCAAACTGTAACAGACCGGCTCAAACCGGCTCAAGCCAGACCAGACCGGCTCAAACTGCCTCAAACCTGACCAGAATATCTCAAACCGGCTTTCACCGGCTCAAACCGTACTCATTCAGGTTTTGACCAGATCAAAGCAGGCCAGACCGTCTCCAATCGATTTTGACTGGCTCCAACCGGACTCAAACCGGACTAGACCGGCTCAAACCGGTTTTGAACGGCTCAAACCGGACTCAAACAGGAACAGACCGGCTCAAACAGGAACAGACCAGCTCAAACCGGCTCACACCAGACCAGAAAGGGTCAAACCGGCTCAAACCGGACCAGAACATCTCAAACCGGTTTTCACTGGCTCAAACCCGTCTCATACGGGTTTTGACCAGATCAAACCAGGCCAGACCTGCTCAAACCGGTTTTGACCGCCTCAAACTGGACTCAAACCCGACCAGACCGGCTCAAACCGGTTTTGACCGGCTCAAACAGACTCAAACAGGTTTTGACCATATTTATCCGGACCAGACCAGCTCAAAACGGTTTGGACCTGCTCAAACCGGACTCAAACCAGGCCAGACCGGCTCAAACCGGTTTTGACCGGCTCAAACCGGACTCAAACCGTACCAGACCAGCTCAAACCTGTTTCGACTGGCTCAAAGAGGACTCAAACCGGAACAAACAGGCTCAAACCGGTTTTGACCGGCTGAAACCGGACTCAAACCGGACTAGACCGGCTCAAACAGGTTTTGACTGGCTGAAACCAGACTCAAACCGGCCCAGACCAGTTTCAATCGGTTTTGACAGGCTCAAACCGGACAAGACCGGCTCAAACCGAACCAGACCGGCTGAAACCGGTTTTGACTGGCTCAAACCGGACTAAAACATGACTGGACCGGCTCAAACCGGATCAACCCCGGCCAGACCGGCTCAAACCGGTTTTGACCAGCTCAAACCGGACTCAAACGGGTTTTGACCAAATCAAACCAGGCCAGACCGGCTCAAACCAATTTTGACCGGCTCAAACTGGACTCAAACCCGACCAGACCGGCTCAAACCGGTTTTGACCGGCTCAAACAGACTCAAACCTGTTTTGACCATATTTATCTAGACCAGACCACCTCAAAACGGTTTTGACCTGCTCAAACCGGACTCAAACTGCACCAGACCGGCTCAAACCTGTTTTGACTGGCTCAAAAATGACTCAAACCGGAACAAACAGGCTCAAACCTGTTTTCACCGGCTGAAACCGGACTCAAACCGGACTAGACCGGCTCACACCGGTTTTGAATGGCTCAAACTGGACTCAAACAGGGACAGACGGGCTCAAACAGTAACAGACCGGCTCAAGCCAGCTCAAGCCAGACCAGACCGGCTCAAACTGCCTCAAACCTGACCAGAACAACTCAAACCGGCTTTCACCGGCTCAAACCGTACTCATACGGGTTTTGACCAGATCAAAGCAGGCCAGACCGTCTCCAATCGATTTTGACTGGCTCAAACCGGACTCAAACCGGACTAGACCGGCTCAAACCGGTTTTGAACGGCTCAAACCGGACTCAAACAGGAACAGACCGGCTCAAACAGGAACAGACCAGCTCAAACCGTCTCACACCAGACCAGAATGGGTCAAACCGGCTCAAACCGGACCAGAACATCTCAAACCGGTTTTCACCGGCTCAAACCCGTCTCATACGGGTTTTGACCAGATCAAACCAGGCCAGACCTGCTCAAACAGGTTTTGACCGCCTCAAACTGGACTCAAACCCGACCAGACCGGCTCAAACTGGTTTTGACCGGCTCAAACAGACTCAACCGGTTTGGACCATATTTATCCAGACCAGACCAGCTCAAAACGGTTTGGACCTGCTCAAACCGGACTCAAACCAGGCCAGACCGGCTCAAACCGGTTTTGACCGGCTCAAACCGGACTCAAACCGGACCAGACCGGCTCAAACCTGTTTCGACTGGCTCAAAAAGGACTCAAACCGGAACAAACAGGCTCAAACCGGTTTTGACCGGCTGAAACCGGACTCAAACCGGACTAGACCGGCTCACACCGGTTTTGAATGGCTCAAACTGGACTCAAACAGGAACAGACCGGCTCAAACAGTAACAGACCGGCTCAATCCGGCTCAAGCCAGACCAGACCGGCTCAAACTGGCTCAAACCGGATCAGAACATCTGAAACCGGTTTTCACCGGCTCAAACCATACTCATACGGGTTTTGACCAGATCAAAGCAGGCCAGACCCTCTCCAATCGATTTTGACTGGCTCAAACCGGACTCAAACCGGACTAGACCGGCTCAAACCGGTTTTGAACGGCTCAAACCGGGCTCAAACAGGAACAGACAGGCTCAAGCAGGAACAGACCAGCTCAAACCGGCTCACACCAGACCAGAACGGCTCAAACCGGCTCAAACCAGACCAGAACATCTCAAACTGGTTTTCACCGGCTCAAACCGGTCTCATACGGGTTTTGACCAGATCAAACCAGGCCAGACCGGCTCAAACCGGTTTTGACCGGCTGAAACCGGACTCAAACCGGCCCAGACCGGTTTCAATCGGTTTTCACAGGCTCATACTGGACCAGACCGGCTCAAACCGAACCAGACCGGCTGAAACCGGTTTTGACTTGCTCAAACCGGACTAAAAGATGACCGGACCGGCTCAAACCGGATCAATCCAGGCCAGACCGCCTCAAACCGGTTTTGACCAGCTCAAACCGGACTCAAACGGGTTTTGACCAAATCAAACCAGGCCAGACCGGCTCAAACCAATTTTGACCGGCTCAAACTGGACTCAAACCCGACCAGACCGGCTCAAACCGGTTTTGACCGGCTCAAACAGACTCAAACCGGTTTTGACCATATTTATCCAGACCAGACCAGCTCAAACCGGTTTTGACCGGCTCAAACGGACTCAAACCAGGCCAGACCGGCTCAAACCGGTTTTGACTGGCTGAAACGGACTCAAACCGCCCAGACCGGTTTCAATCTGTTTTGACAGGCTCAAACCGGACAAGACCGGCTCAAACCGAACCAGACCGGCTGAAACCGGTTTTGACTGGCTCAAACCGGACTAAAACATGACTGGACCGGCTCAAACTGGATCAATCGAGGCCAGACCGGCTCAAACCGGTTTTGACCAGCTCAAACCGGACTCAAACGGGTTTTGACCAAATCAAACCAGGCCAGACTGGCTCAAACCGATTTTGACCGGCTCAAACTGACTCAAACCCGACCAGCCCGGCTCAAACCGTTTTGAATGGCTCAAACTGGACTCAAACAGGAACAGACCGGCTCAAACAGGAACAGACCAGCTCAAACCGGCTCAAGCCAGACCAGACCGGCTCAAACTGCCTCAAACCTGACCAGAACATCTCAAACCGACTTTCACCACCTCAAACCGTACTCATACGGGTTTTGACCAGATCAAAGCAGGCCAGACCGTCTCAAACCGGTTTTGAATGGCTCAAACTGACTCAAACCGGACTAGACCAGCTCAAACTGGTTTTGAACGGCTCAAACCGGACTCAAACAGGAACAGACCGGCTCAAACAGGAACAGACCAGCTCAAACCGTCTCACACCAGACCAGAATGGCTCAAACCGGCTCAAACCGGACCAGAACATCTGAAACCGGTTTTCACCGGCTCAAACCGGTCTCATACGGGTTTTGACCAGATCAAACCAGGCCAGACCGGCTCAAACCGGTTTTGACTGGCTGAAACCGGACTCAAACCGGCCCAGACCGGTTTCAATCGGTTTTGACAGGCTCATACTGGACCAGACCGGCTCAAACCGAACCAGACCGGCTGAAACCGGTTTTGACTTTCTCAAACCGTACTAAAACATGACCGGACCGGCTCAAACCAGATCAATCCAGGCCAGACC
The DNA here is from genome assembly GCA_023783455.1 of Erythrocebus patas. Taxonomy (NCBI): domain Eukaryota; kingdom Metazoa; phylum Chordata; class Mammalia; order Primates; family Cercopithecidae; genus Erythrocebus; species Erythrocebus patas. The sequence goes on along the minus strand of JAKFHT010002774.1, from coordinate 6,313 downwards.
GGCTCAAACAGGTTTTGACCAGCTCAAACCGGACTCAAACGGGTTTTGACCAAATCAAACCAGGCCAGACCGGCTCAAACCAATTTTGACCGGCTCAAACGGACTCAAACCAGACCAGACCGCTCAAACCGGTTTTGACCGGCTCAAACAGACTCAAACTGGTTTTGACCGTATTTTTCCGGACCAGATCAGCTCAAAACGGTTTGGACCTGCTCAAACCGGACTCAAACCAGGCCAGACCGGCTCAAACCGGTTTTGACCGGCTCAAACTGGACTCAAACCGGACCAGACCGGCTCAAACCTGTTTTGACTGGCTCAAAAAGGACTCAAACCAGAACAAACATGCTAAAACCGGTTTTGACTGCCTGAAACCTGACTCAAACCGGACTAGACCGGCTCACACCGGTTTTGAATGGCTCAAACTGGACTCAAACAGGAACAGACCGGCTCAAACAGTAACAGACCGGCTCAAACCGGCTCAAGCCAGACCAGACCGGCTCAAACTGCCTCAAACCGGACCAGAACATCACAAACCGGATTTCACCTGCTCAAACCGTACTCATAAGTGTTTTGACCAGATCAAACCAGGCCAGACCCTCTCCAATCGATTTTGACTGTCTCAAACCGGACTCAAACAGGACTAGACCGGCTCAAACCGGTTTAGAACGGCTCAAACCGGACTCAAACAGGAACAGACCGGCTGAAACAGGAACATACCAGCTCAAACCGGCTCACACCAGACCAGAACGGCTCAAACCGGCTCAAACCGGACCAGAACATCTCAAACCGGTTTTCACCGGCTCAAACCCATCTCATACGGGTTTTGACCAGATCAAACCAGGCCAGACCGGCTCAAACCGGTTTTGAATGGCTCAAACTGGACTCAAACAGGAACAGACCGGCTCAAACAGTAACAGACCGGCTCAAACCGGCTCAAGCCAGACCAGACCGGCTCAAACTGCCTCAAACCGGACCAGAACATCACAAACCGGATTTCACCTGCTCAAACCGTACTCATAAGTGTTTTGACCAGATCAAACCAGGCCAGACCCTCTCCAATCGATTTTGACTGTCTCAAACCGGACTCAAACAGGACTAGACCGGCTCAAACCGGTTTAGAACGGCTCAAACCGGACTCAAACAGGAACAGACCGGCTGAAACAGGAACATACCAGCTCAAACCGGCTCACACCAGACCAGAACGGCTCAAACCGGCTCAAACCGGACCAGAACATCTCAAACCGGTTTTCACCGGCTCAAACCCATCTCATACGGGTTTTGACCAGATCAAACCAGGCCAGACCGCTCAAACCGGTTTTGAATGGCTCAAACTGGACTCAAACAGGAACAGACCGGCTCAAGCAGTAACAGACCGGCTCAAACCGGCTCAAGCCAGACCAGACCGGCTCAAACTGGCTCAAACCGGACCAGAACATCTCAAACCGGCTTTCACCGGCTCAAACCGTACTCATACGGGTTTTGACCAGATCAAACCAGGCCAGACCCTCTCCAATCGATTTTGACTGGCTCAAACCGGACTCAAACCGGACTAGACCGGCTCAAACCGGTTTTGAACGGCTCAAACCGGACTCAAACAGGAACAGACCGGCTCAAACAGGAACAGACCAGCTCAAACCGGCTCACACCAGACCAGAATGGCTCAAACTGGCTCAAACCGGACCAGAACATCTCAAACCGGTTTTCACCGGCTCAAACCGGTCTCATACGGGTTTTGACCAGATCAAACCAGGCCAGACCGGCTCAAACCAATTTTGACCGGCTCAAACTGGACTCAAACCCGACCAGACCAGCTCAAACCGGTTTTGACCGGCTCAAACAGACTCAAACTGCTTTTGACCGTATTTTTCCAGACCAGATCAGCTCAAAACGGTTTTGACCTGCTCAAACCGGACTCAAACCAGGCCAGACCGGCTCAAACCTGTTTTGACTGGCTCAAAAAGGACTCAAACCGGAACAAACAGGCTCAAACCGGATTTGACCGGCTGAAACCTGACTCAAACCGGACTAGACCGGCTCACACCGCTTTTGAATGGCTCTAACTGGACTCAAACCGGAACAGACCGGCTCAAACAGTAACAGAACGGCTCAAACCGGCTCAAGCAAGACCAGACCGGCTCAAACCGGCTCAAACCGGACCAGAACATCTCAAACCGGTTTTCACTGGCTCAAACCGGTCTCATACGGGTTTTGACCAGAACAAACCAGACCAGAACGGCTCAAACCGGTTTTGACTGGCTGAAACCGGACTCAAACCGGCCCAGACCTGTTTCAATCAGTTTTGACAGGCTCAAACCGGACCAGACCAGCTCAAACCGAACCAGACCGGCTGAAACCGGTTTTGACTTGCTCAAACCGGACTAAAACATGACCGGACCGGCTCAAACCGGATCAATCCAGGCCAGACCGGCTCAAACCGGTTTTGACCAGCTCAAACCGGACTCAAACGGGTTTTGACCAAATCAAACCAGGCCAGACCGGCTCAAACCAATTTTGACCGGCTCAAACAGACTCAAACTGGTTTTGACCGTATTTTTCCGGACCAGATCAGCTCAAAACGGTTTTGACCTGCTCAAATCGGACTCAAACCAGGCCAGACCGGCTCAAACCGGTTTTGACCAGCTCAAACTGGACTCAAACCGGACCAGACCGGCTCAAACCTGTTTTGACTGGCTCAAAAAGGACTCAAACCGGAACAAACAGGCTCAAACCGGTTTTGACCCTCTGAAACCGGACTCACACCGGACTAGACAGCCTTACACCGGTTTTGAATGGCTCAAACTGGACTCAAACAGGAACAGACAGGCTCAAACAGTAACAGACCGGCTCAAACCGGCTCAAGCCAGACCAGACCGGCTCAAACTGGCTCAAACCGGACCAGAAAATCTCAAACCGGTTTTCACCGGCTCAAACCGTACTCATACGGGTTTTGACCATATCAAACCAGGCCAGACCCTCTCCAATCGATTTTGACTGGCTCAAACCGGACTCAAACCGGACTAGACCAGCTCAAACCGGTTTTGAACGGCTCAAACCGGACTCAAACAGCAACAGACAGGCTCAAGCAGGAACAGACCAGCTCAAACCGGCTCACACCAGACCAGAACGGCTCAAACCGGCTCAAACCGGACCAGAACATCTCAAACTGGTTTTCACCGGCTCAAACCGGTCTCATACGGGTTTTGACCAGATCAAACCAGGCCAGACCGTCTCAAACCGGTTTTGACTGGCTGAAACCAGACTCAAACCGGCCCAGACCGGTTTCAATCGGTTTTGACAGGCTCAAACCGGACAAGACCGGCTCAAACCGAACCAGACCGGCTGAAACCGGTTTTGACTGGCTCAAACCGGACTAAAACATGACTGGACCGGCTCAAACCGGACTCAAACCAGGCCAGACGGCTCAAACCGGTTTTGACCAGCTCAAACCGGACTCAAACGTGTTTTGACCAAATCAAACCAGGCCAGACCGTCTCAAACCAATTTTGACCGGCTCAAACTGACTCAAACCCGACCAGACCGGCTCAAACCGGTTTTGACCGCTCAAACAGACTCAAACCGGTTTTGACCATATTTATCCGGACCAGACCAGCTCAAAACGGTTTTGACCTGCTCAAACCGGACTCAAACCAGGCCAGACCGGCTCAAACCTGTTTTGACTGGCTCAAAAAGACTCAAACCGGAACAAACAGGCTCAAACCGGTTTTGACCGCTGAAACCGACTCAAACCGACTCAAACCGACTAGACCGCTCACACCGGTTTTGAATGGCTCAAACTGGACTCAAACAGGAACAGACCGGCTCAAACCGGACTAGACCGCTCAAACCGGCTCAAGCCAGACCAGACCGGCTCAAACTGCCTCAAACCTGACCAGAACAACTCAAACCCGCTTTCACCGGCTCAAACTGTACTCATACGGGTTTTGACCAGATCAAAGCAGGCCAGACCCTCTCCAATCGATTTTGACTGGCTCAAACCGGACTCAAACGGACTAGACCGGCTCAAACCGGTTTTGATCGGCTCAAACCAGACTCAAACAGGAACAGACCGGCTCAAACAGGAACAGACCAGCTCAAACCGCTCACACCAGACCAGCTCAAACCGGCTCAAACCGGCTCAAACCGACCAGAACATCTCAAACCGGTTTTCACTGGCTCAAACCGTCTCATACGGGTTTTGACCAGATCAAACCAGGCCAGACCTTCTCAAACCGGTTTTGACTGGCTCAAACTGACTCAAACCCGACCAGACCGGCTCAAACCTGTTTTCACCGGCTCAAACAGACTCAAACCGGTTTTGACCATATTTATCCGGACCAGACCAGCTCAAAACGGTTTGGCCCTGCTCAAACCGGACTCAAACCAGGCCAGACCGGCTCAAACCGGTTTTGACTGGCTCAAACTGACTCAAACCGGCCCAGACCGGTTTCAATCGGTTTTGACAGGCTCATACTGGACCAGACCGGCTCAAACCGAACCAGACCGGCTGAAACCGGTTTTGACTGGCTCACACCGGACTAAAATATGACTGGACCGGCTCAAACCGGATCAATCCAGGCCAGACCGGCTCAAACCGGTTTTGACCAGCTCAAACCGGACTCAAACGTGTTTTGACCAAATCAAACCAGGCCAGACCGTCTCAAACCAATTTTGACCGGCTCAAACTGGACTCAAACCCGACCAGACCGGCTCAAACCGGTTTTGACCGGCTCAAACAGACTCAAACCGGTTTTGACCATATTTATCCGGACCAGACCAGCTCAAAACGGTTTTGACCTGCTCAAACCGGACTCAAACCAGGCCAGACCGGCTCAAACCTGTTTTGACTGGCTCAAAAAGACTCAAACCGGAACAAACAGGCTCAAACCGGTTTTGACCGGCTGAAACCGGACTGAAACCGGACTAGACCGGCTCACACCGGTTTTGAATGGCTCAAACTGGACTCAAACAGGAACAGACCGGCTCAAACAGTAACAGACCGGCTCAAACCGGCTCAAGCCAGACCAGACCGGCTCAAACTGCCTCAAACCTGACCAGAACAACTCAAACCCGCTTTCACCGGCTCAAACTGTACTCATACGGGTTTTGACCAGATCAAAGCAGGCCAGACCCTCTCCAATCGATTTTGACTGGCTCAAACCGGACTCAAATTGGACTAGACCGGCTCAAACCGGTTTTGATCGGCTCAAACCAGACTCAAACAGGAACAGACCGGCTCAAACAGGAACAGACCAGCTCAAACCGTCTCACACCAGACCAGAACGGCTCAAACTGGCTCAAACCGGACGAGAACATCTCAAACCGGTTTTCACTGGCTCAAACCGGTCTCATACGAGTTTTGACCAGATCAAACCAGGCCAGACCTTCTCAAACCGGTTTTGACTGGCTCAAACTGGACTCAAACCCGACCAGACCGGCTCAAACCTGTTTTCACCGGCTCAAACAGACTCAAACCGGTTTTGACCATATTTATCCGGACCAGACCAGCTCAAAACGGTTTGGCCCTGCTCAAACCGGACTCAAACCAGGCCAGACCGGCTCAAACCGGTTTTGACTGGCTGAAACCGGACTCAAACCGGCCCAGACCGGTTTCAATCGGTTTTGACAGGCTCATACTGGACCAGACCGGCTCAAACCGAACCAGACCGGCTGAAACCGGTTTTGACTGGCTCACACCGGACTAAAATATGACTGGACCGGCTCAAACCGGATCAATCCAGGCCAGACCGGCTCAAACCAGTTTTCACCAGCTCAAACCGGACTCAAACGTGTTTTGACCAAATCAAACCAGGCCAGACCGGCTCTAACCAATTTTGACCGGCTCAAACTGGACTCAAACCCGACCAGACCGGCTCAAACCGGTTTTGACCGGCTCAAACAGACTCAAACTGGTTTTGACCGTATTTTTCCGGACCAGATCAGCTCAAAACGGTTTTGACCTGCTCAAACCGGAATCAAAACAGGCCAGACCGGCTCAAACCGGTTTTGACCGGCTGAAACCGGACTCAAACCGGACTAGACCGGCTCACACCGGTTTTGAATGGCTCAAACTGGACTCAAACATGAACAGACCGGCTCAAACAGTAACAGACCGGCTCAAACCGGCTCAAGCCAGACCAGACCGGCTCAAACTGCCTCAAACCTGACCAGAACATCTCACACCGGCTTTCACCGGCTCAAACCATACTCATACGGGTTTTGACCAGATCAAACCAGGCCAGATCCTCTCCAATCGATTTTGACTGGCTCAAACCGGACTCAAACCGGACTAGACCAGCTCAAACCGGTTTTGAAC
>JAKFHT010002773.1:0-13630 GCA_023783455.1 Erythrocebus patas | reverse complement strand
TTAATTCATCTCCGGAGTTACATCTTTCCTTCAAGAAGACTTTCGCTAAGGCTGTTCTTCTGGAACTGGCAAAGGATATTTGGAAGCCCATAGAGGCTATGGTGAAAAGGAAATATCTTCCATTCAAAACTGGAAGAAGCTTTCTGAGAAACTGCTCTGTGTTCTCTTAATTCATCTCAGAGTTACATCTTCCCTTCAAAACTGGAAAGAAGCTTTCTGAGAAACTGCTCTGTGTTCTGTTAATTCATCTCACAGGTTACATCTTTCCCTTCAAAAGCCTTTCGCTAAGGCTGTTCTTGTGGAATTAGCAAAGGGATATTTGGAAGCCCATAGAGGCTATGGTGAAAAAGGAAATATCTTCCATTCAAAACTGGAAAGAAGCTTTCAGAAACTGCTCTGTGACCTGTTAATTCATCTCCGGAGTTACATCTTTCCTTCAAGAAGACTTTCGCTATGGCTGTTCTTGTGGAATTAGCAAGGGATATTTGGAAGCCCATAGAGGCTATGGTGAAAAGGAAATATCTTCCTTCAAAACTGGAAAAAGCTTTCTGAGAAACTGCTCTGTGTTCTGTAAATTCATCTCACAGAGTTACATCTTTCCTTCAAGAAGACTTTCGCTAAGGCTGTTCTTGTGGAATTGGCAAAGGATATTTGAAGCCCATAGAGGCTATGGTGAAAAAGGAAATATCTTCCCTTCAAAACTGGAAAAAGCTTTCTGAGAAACTGCTCTGTGTTCTCTTAATTCATCTCACAGAGTTACATCTTCCCTTCAAAACTGGAAAGAAGCTTGAGAAACTGCTCTGTGACCTGTTAATTCATCTCCGGAGTTACATCTTTCCTTCAAGAAGACTTTCGCTAAGGCTGTTCTTGTGGAATTGGCAAGGATATTTGGAAGCCCATAGAGGGCTATGGAGAAAAGGAAATATCTTCTGTTCAAAACTGGAAAGAAGCTTGAGAAACTGCTCTGTGTTCTGTTAATTCATCTCAGAGTTACATCTTTCCCTTCAAGAAGACTTTCGCTATGGCTGTTCTTGTGGAATTAGCAAAGGATATTTGAAGCCCATAGAGGCTATGGTGAAAAAGGAAATATCTTCCTTCAAAACTGGAAAGAAGCCTTCGCTAAGGCTGTTCTTGTGGAATTGGCAAGGATATTTGGAAGCCCATAGAGGGCTATAGTGAAAAAGGAAATATCTTCCGCTCAAAACTGAAAGAAGCTTGAGAAACTGCTCTGTGACCTGTTAATTCATCTCACAGGTTACATCTTTCCCTTCAAAAGCCTTTCGCTATGGCTGTTCTTGTGGAATTGGCAAGGATATTTGGAAGCCCATAGAGGGCTATAGTGAAAAAGGAAATATCTTCCTTCAAAACTGGAAAGAAGCTTTCTGAGAAACTGCTCTGTGTTCTGTTAATTCATCTCAGAGTTACATCTTCCCTTCAAAACTGGAAAGAAGCTTGAGAAACTGCTCTGTGACCTGTTAATTCATCTCCAGAGTTACATCTTCCCTTCAAAACTGGAAAGAAGCTTGAGAAACTGCTCTGTGACCTGTTAATTCATCTCCCAGAGTTACATCTTTCCTTCAAGAAGCCTTCGCTAAGGCTGTTCTTGTGGAATTGGCAAAGGATATTTGGAAGCCCTAGAGGGCTATGGTGAAAAAGGAAATATCTTCCGCTCAAAACTGGAAAGAAGCTTTCTGAGAAACTGCTCTGTGTTCTGTTAATTCATCTCCAGAGTTACATCTTTCCTTCAAGAAGACTTTCGCTAAGGCTGTTCTTGTGGAATTGGCAAAGGGATATTTGGAAGCCCATAGAGGGCTATGGTGAAAAAGGAAATATCTTCCGCTCAAAACTGGAAAGAAGCTTGAGAAACTGCTCTGTGTTCTGTTAATTCATCTCCCAGAGTTACATCTTTCCCTTCAAGAAGACTTTCGCTAAGGCTGTTCTTCTGGAACTGGCAAAGGGATATTTGGAAGCCCATAGAGGGCTATGGTGAAAAAGGAAATATCTTCCGTTCAAAACTGGAAAGAAGCTTTCTGAGAAACTGCTCTGTGTTCTGTTAATTCATCTCCGGAGTTACATCTTTCCTTCAAGAAGCCTTCGCTAAGGCTGTTCTTGTGGAATTGGCAAAGGATATTTGGAAGCCCATAGAGGGCTATGGTGAAAAAGGAAATATCTTCCGCTCAAAACTGGAAAGAAGCCTTTTGAGAAACTGCTCTGTGTTCTGTTAATTCATCTCCCGGAGTTACATCTTTCCCTTCAAGAAGCCTTTCGCTAAGGCTGTTCTTGTGGAATTGGCAAAGGGATATTTGGAAGCCCATAGAGGGCTATGGTGAAAAAGGAAATATCTTCCGTTCAAAACTGGAAAGAAGCTTGAGAAACTGCTCTGTGTTCTGTTAATTCATCTCACAGAGTTACATCTTTCCCTTCAAGAAGCCTTTCGCTAAGGCTGTTCTTGTGGAATTGGCAAAGGGATATTTGGAAGCCCATAGAGGGCTATAGTGAAAAAGGAAATATCTTCCGCTCAAAACTGGAAAGAAGCTTTCTGAGAAACTGCTCTGTGTTCTGTTAATTCATCTCACAGAGTTACATCTTTCCTTCAAGAAGACTTTCGCTATCGCTGTTCTTGTGGAACTGGCAAGGATATTTGGAAGCCCATAGAGGGCTATGGTGAAAAAGGAAATATCTTCCGCTCAAAACTGGAAAGAAGCTTTCTGAGAAACTGCTCTGTGTTCTGTTAATTCATCTCCGGAGTTACATCTTTCCTTCAAGAAGCCTTCGCTAAGGCTGTTCTTGTGGAATTGGCAAAGGATATTTGGAAGCCCATAGAGGGCTATGGTGAAAAAGGAAATATCTTCCGCTCAAAACTGGAAAGAAGCTTGAGAAACTGCTCTGTGTTCTGTTAATTCATCTCACAGAGTTACATCTTTCCCTGAAAGAAGCCTTTCGCTAAGGCTGTTCTTGTGGAATTGGCAAGGATATTTGGAAGCCCATAGAGGGCTATGGTGAAAAAGGAAATATCTTCCGCTCAAAACTGGAAAGAAGCTTGAGAAACTGCTCTGTGTTCTGTTAATTCATCTCACAGAGTTACATCTTTCCTTCAAGAAGCCTTTCGCTAAGGCTGTTCTTGTGGAATTGGCAAGGATATTTGGAAGCCCATAGAGGGCTATTGTGAAAAGGAAATATCTTCCGCTCAAAACTGGAAAGAAGCTTTCTGAGAAACTGCTCTGTGTTCTGTTAATTCATCTCCCGGAGTTACATCTTTCCCTTCAAGAAGCCTTTCGCTAAGGCTGTTCTTGTGGAATTGGCAAAGGGATATTTGGAAGCCCATAGAGGGCTATGGTGTAAAAGGAAATATCTTCCGTTCAAAACTGGAAAGAAGATTTCTGAGAAACTGCTCTGTGTTCTGTTAATTCATCTCACAGAGTTACATCTTTCCCTTCAAGAAGACTTTCGCTATGGCTGTTCTTCTGGAACTGGCAAAGGGATATTTGGAAGCCCATAGAGGGCTACGGTGAAAAAAAATATCTTCCGTTCAAAACTGGAAAGAAGCTTTCTGAGAAACTGCTCTGTGTTCTGTTAATTCATCTCACAGAGTTACATCTTACCCTTCAAGAAGACTTTCGATAAGGCTGTTCTTGTGGAATTGGCAAAGGGATATTTGGAAGCCCATAGAGGGCTATGGTGAAAAAGGAAATATCTTCCGTTCAAAACTGGAAAGAAGCTTTCTGAGAAACTGCTCTGTGTTCTGTTAATTCATCTCACAGAGATACATCTTTCCCTTCAAGACGCCTTTCGCTAAGGCTGTTCTTGTGGAATTGGCAAAGGATATTTGGAAGCCCATAGAGGGCTATGGTGAAAAAGGAAATATCTTCCGTTCAAAACTGGAAAGAAGCTTTCTGAGAAACTGCTCTGTGTTCTGTGAATTCATCTCACAGAGTTACATCTTTCCTTCAAGAAGCCTTTCGCTAAGGCTGTTCTTGTGGAATTGGGAAAGGGATATTTGGAAGCCCATAGAGGGCTATGGTGAAAAAGGAAATATCTTCCGTTCAAAACTGGAAAGAAGCTTTCTGAGAAACTGCTCTGTGTTCTGTTAATTCATCTCACAGAGTTACATCTTTCCTTCAAGAAGCCTTTCGCTAAGGCTGTTCTCGTGGAATTGGCAAAGGATATTTGGAAGCCCATAGAGGCTATGGTGAAAAATATCTTCCGTTCAAAACTGGAAGAAGCTTTCTGAGAAACTGCTCTGTGACCTGTTAATTCATCCCCAGAGTTACATATTTCCTTCAAGAAGCCTTTCGCTAAGGCTGTTCTTGTGGAATTGGCAAAGGGATATTTGGAAGCCCATAGAGGGCTATGGTGAAAAAGGAAATATCTTCCGTTCAAAACTGGAAAGAAGCTTTCTGAGAAACTGCTCTGTGTTCTGTTAATTCATCTCACAGTGTTACATCTTTCCTTCAAGAAGCCTTTCGCTAAGGCTGTTCTTGTGGAATTGGCAAAGGATATTTGGAAGCCCATAGAGGGCTATGGTGAAAAAATATCTTCTGTTCAAAACTGGAAAGAAGCTTTCTGAGAAACTGCTCTGTGTTCTGTTAATTCATCTCGCAGAGTTACATCTTTCCCTTCAAGAAGCCTTTCGCTAAGGCTGTTCTTGTGGAATTGGCAAAGGGATATTTGGAAGCCCATAGAGGGCCATGGTGAAAAAGGAAATATCTTCCATTCAAAACTGGAAAGAAGCTTTCTGAGAAACTGCTCTGTGTTCTGTTAATTCATCTCCCGGAGTTACATCTTTCCCTTCAAGAAGCCTTTCGCTAAGGCTGTTCTTGTGGATCTGGCAAAGGGATATTTGGAAGCCCATAGAGGGCTATGGAGAAAAAGGAAATATCTTCCGTTCAAAACTGGAAAGAAGCTTTCTGAGAAACTGCTCTGTGACCTGTTAATTCATCCCCCAGAGTTACATCTTTCCCTTCAAGAAGCCTTTCGCTAAGGCTGTTCTTGTGGAATTGGCAAAGGGATATTTGGAAGCCCATAGAGGGCTATGGTGAAAAAGGAAATATCTTCCGTTCAAAACTGGAAAGAAACTTTCTGAGAAACTGCTCTGTGTTCTGTTAATTCATCTCCCAGAGTTACATCTTTCCCTTCAAGAAGCCTTTCGCTAAGGCTGTTCTTGTGGAATAGGCAAAGGATATTTGGAAGCCCATAGAGGGCTATGGTGAAAAAGGAAATATCTTCCGTTCAAAACTGGAAAGAAGCTTTCTGAGAAACTGCTCTGTGTTCTGTTAATTCATCTCACAGAGTTACATCTTTCCCTTCAAGAAGCCTTTCGCTAAGGCTGTTCTTGTGGAATTGGCAAAGGGATATTTGGAAGCCCATAGAGGGCTATGGTGAAAAAGGAAATATCTTCCGTTCAAAACTGGAAAGAAGCTTTCTGAGAAACTGCTCTGTGTTCTGTTAATTCATCTCCCGGAGTTACATCTTTCCCTTCAAGAAGCCTTTCGCTAAGGCTGTTCTTGTGGAATTGGCAAAGGGATATTTGGAAGCCCATAGAGGGCTATGGTGTAAAAGGAAATATCTTCCGTTCAAAACTGGAAAGAAGATTTCTGAGAAACTGCTCTGTGTTCTGTTAATTCATCTCACAGAGTTACATCTTTCCCTTCAAGAAGACTTTCGCTATGGCTGTTCTTCTGGAACTGGCAAAGGGATATTTGGAAGCCCATAGAGGGCTACGGTGAAAAAGGAAATATCTTCCGTTCAAATCTGGAAAGAAGCTTTCTGAGAAACTGCTCTGTGTTCTGTTAATTCATCTCACAGAGTTACATCTTACCCTTCAAGAAGACTTTCGATAAGGCTGTTCTTGTGGAATTGGCAAAGGGATATTTGGAAGCCCGTAGAGGGCTATGGTGAAAAAGGAAATATCTTCCGTTCAAAACTGGAAAGAAGCTTTCTGAGAAACTGCTCTGTGTTCTGTTAATTCATCTCACAGAGTTACATCTTTCCCTTCAAGACGCCTTTCGCTAAGGCTGTTCTTGTGGAATTGGCAAAGGGATATTTGGAAGCCCATAGAGGGCTATGGTGAAAAAGGAAATATCTTCCGTTCAAAACTGGAAAGAAGCTTTCTGAGAAACTGCTCTGTGTTCTGTTAATTCATCTCACAGAGTTACATCTTTCCCTTCAAGAAGCCTTCGCTAAGGCTGTTCTTGTGGAATTGGCAAAGGATATTTGGAAGCCCATAGGGCTATGGTGAAAAAGGAAATATCTTCCGTTCAAAACTGGAAAGAAGCTTTCTGAGAAACTGCTCTGTGTTCTGTTAATTCATCTCACAGAGTTACATCTTTCCCTTCAAGAAGCCTTCGCTAAGGCTGTTCTCGTGGAATTGGCAAAGGATATTTGGAAGCCCATAGAGGGCTATGGTGAAAAGGAAATATCTTCCGTTCAAAACTGGAAAGAAGCTTTCTGAGAAACTGCTCTGTGACCTGTTAATTCATCCCCAGAGTTACATATTTCCTTCAAGAAGCCTTTCGCTAAGGCTGTTCTTGTGGAATTGGCAAGGATATTTGGAAGCCCATAGAGGGCTATGGTGAAAAAGGAAATATCTTCCGTTCAAAACTGGAAAGAAGCTTTCTGAGAAACTGCTCTGTGTTCTCTTAATTCATCTCACAGAGTTACATCTTTCCCTTCAAAAAGCCTTTCGCTAAGGCTGTTCTTGTGGAATTGGCAAAGGATATTTGGAAGCCCATAGAGGGCTATGGTGAAAAAGGAAATATCTTCCGTTCAAAACTGGAAAGAAGCTTTCTGAGAAACTGCTCTGTGTTCTGTTAATTCATCTCACAGAGTTACATCTTTCCCTTCAAGAAGCCTTTCGCTAAGGCTGTTCTTGTGGAATTGGCAAAGGGATATTTGGAAGCCCATAGAGGGCTATGGTGAAAAAGGAAATATCTTCCGTTCAAAACTGGAAAGAAGCTTTCTGAGAAACTGCTCTGTGTTCTGTTAATTCATCTCACAGAGTTACATCTTTCCCTTCAAGAAGACTTTCGCTATCGCTGTTCTTGTGGAACTGGCAAAGGGATATTTGGAAGCCCATAGAGGGCTATGGTGAAAAGGAAATATCTTCCGTTCAAAACTGGAAAGAAGCTTTCTGAGAAACTGCTCTGTGTTCTGTTAATTCATCTCCCGGAGTTACATCTTTCCCTTCAAGAAGCCTTTCGCTAAGGCTGTTCTTGTGGAATTGGCAAAGGGATATTTGGAAGCCCATAGAGGGCTATGGTGAAAAAGGAAATATCTTCCGTTCAAAACTGGAAAGAAGCTTTCTGAGAAACTGCTCTGTGTTCTGTTAATTCATCTCACAGAGTTACATCTTTCCCTGAAAGAAGCCTTTCGCTAAGGCTGTTCTTGTGGAATAGGCAAAGGGATATTTGGAAGCCCATAGAGGGCTATGGTGAAAAAGGAAATATCTTCCGTTCAAAACTGGAAAGAAGCTTTCTGAGAAACTGCTCTGTGTTCTGTTAATTCATCTCACAGAGTTACATCTTTCCTTCAAGAAGCCTTTCGCTAAGGCTGTTCTTGTGGAATTAGCAAAGGATATTTGGAAGCCCATAGAGGGCTATGGTGAAAAGGAAATATCTTCCGTTCAAAACTGGAAGAAGCTTTCTGAGAAACTGCTCTGTGTTCTGTTAATTCATCTCCCGGAGTTACATCTTTCCTTCAAGAAGCCTTTCGCTAAGGCTGTTCTTGTGGAATTGGCAAAGGATATTTGGAAGCCCATAGAGGGCTATGGTGTAAAAGGAAATATCTTCCGTTCAAAACTGGAAAGAAGATTTCTGAGGAACTGCTCTGTGTTCTGTTAATTCATCTCACAGAGTTACATCTTTCCTTCAAGAAGACTTTCGCTATGGCTGTTCTTCTGGAACTGGCAAAGGATATTTGGAAGCCCATAGAGGGCTATGGTGAAAAGGAAATATCTTCCGCTCAAATCTGGAAAGAAGCTTTCTGAGAAACTGCTCTGTGTTCTGTTAATTCATCTCACAGAGTTACATCTTTCCCTTCAAGAAGCCTTTCGATAAGGCTGTTCTTGTGGAACTGGCAAAGGATATTTGGAAGCCCATAGAGGCTATGGTGAAAAAGGAAATATCTTCCGTTCAAAACTGGAAAGAAGCTTTCTGAGAAACTGCTCTGTGTTCTGTTAATTCATCTCACAGAGTTACATCTTTCCTTCAAGACGCCTTCGCTAAGGCTGTTCTTGTGGAATTAGCAAAGGATATTTGGAAGCCCATAGAGGGCTATGGTGAAAAAAAATATCTTCCGTTCAAAACTGGAAAGAAGCTTTCTGAGAAACTGCTCCGTGTTCTGTTAATTCATCTCACAGAGTTACATCTTTCCCTTTAAGAAGCCTTCGCTAAGGCTGTTCTTGTGGAATTGGCAAAGCGATATTTGGAAGCCCATAGAGGGCTATGGTGAAAAAGGAAATATCTTCCGTTCAAAACTGGAAAGAAGCTTTCTGAGAAACTGCTCTGTGTTCTGTTAATTCATCTCACAGAGTTACATCTTTCCCTTCAAGAAGCCTTTCGCTAAGGCTGTTCTCGTGGAATTGGCAAAGGGATATTTGGAAGCCCATAGAGGGCTATGGTGAAAAAGGAAATATCTTCCGTTCAAAACTGGAAAGAAGCTTTCTGAGAAACTGCTCTGTGACCTGTTAATTCATCCCCCAGAGTTACATCTTTCCCTTCAAGAAGCCTTTCGCTAAGGCTGTTCTTGTGGAATTGGCAAAGGGATATTTGGAAGCCCATAGAGGGCTATGGTGAAAAAGGAAATATCTTCCGTTCAAAACTGGAAAGAAGCTTTCTGAGAAACTGCTCTGTGTTCTGTTAATTCATCTCACAGAGTTACATCTTTCCCTTCAAGAAGCCTTTCGCTAAGGCTGTTCTTGTGGAATTGGCAAAGGATATTTGGAAGCCCATAGAGGGCTATGGTGAAAAGGAAATATCTTCTGTTCAAAACTGGAAAGAAGCTTTCTGAGAAACTGCTCTGTGTTCTGTTAATTCATCTCAGAGTTACATCTTTCCCTTCAAGAAGCCTTTCGCTAAGGCTGTTCTTGTGGAATTGGCAAAGGATATTTGGAAGCCATAGAGGGCCATGGTGAAAAGGAAATATCTTCCATTCAAAACTGGAAAGAAGCTTTCTGAGAAACTGCTCTGTGTTCTGTTAATTCATCTCCGGAGTTACATCTTTCCTTCAAGAAGCCTTTCGCTAAGGCTGTTCTTGTGGATCTGGCAAAGGATATTTGGAAGCCCATAGAGGGCTATGGAGAAAAAGGAAATATCTTCCGTTCAAAACTGGAAAAAGCTTTCTGAGAAACTGCTCTGTGACCTGTTAATTCATCCCCAGAGTTACATCTTTCCCTTCAAGAAGCCTTTCGCTAAGGCTGTTCTTGTGGAATTGGCAAAGGATATTTGGAAGCCCATAGAGGGCTATGGTGAAAAAAATATCTTCCGTTCAAAACTGGAAAAAGCTTTCTGAGAAACTGCTCTGTGTTCTGTTAATTCATCTCACAGAGTTACATCTTTCCTTCAAGAAGCCTTCGCTAAGGCTGTTCTTGTGGAATTAGCAAAGGGATATTTGGAAGCCCATAGAGGGCTATGGTGAAAAGGAAATATCTTCTGTTCAAAACTGGAAAGAAGCTTTCTGAGAAACTGCTCTGTGTTCTGTTAATTCATCTCACAGAGTTACATCTTTCCTTCAAGAAGCCTTTCGCTAAGGCTGTTCTTGTGGAATTGGCAAAGGATATTTGGAAGCCCATAGAGGGCTATGGTGAAAAGGAAATATCTTCCGCTCAAAACTGGAAAGAAGCTTTCTGAGAAACTGCTCTGTGTTCTGTTAATTCATCTCCCAGAGTTACATCTTTCCCTTCAAGAAGCCTTTCGCTAAGGCTGTTCTTGTGGAATTGGCAAAGGGATATTTGGAAGCCCATAGAGGGCTATGGTGAAAAGGAAATATCTTCCGATCAAAACTGGAAAGAAGCTTTCTGAGAAACTGCTCTGTGTTCTGTTAATTCATCTCACAGAGTTACATCTTTCCCTTCAAGAAGCCTTTCGCTAAGGCTGTTCTTGTGGAATTGGCAAAGGATATTTGGAAGCCCATAGAGGGCTATGGTGAAAAAGGAAATATCTTCCGTTCAAAACTGGAAAGAAGCTTTCTGAGAAACTGCTCTGTGTTCTGTTAATTCATCTCCCGGAGTTACATCTTTCCTTCAAGAAGCCTTTCGCTAAGGCTGTTCTTGTGGAATTGGCAAAGGGATATTTGGAAGCCCATAGAGGGCTATGGTGAAAAAGGAAATATCTTCCGTTCAAAACTGGAAAGAAGATTTCTGAGAAACTGCTCTGTGTTCTGTTAATTCATCTCACAGAGTTACATCTTTCCTTCAAGAAGACTTTCGCTATGGCTGTTCTTCTGGAACTGGCAAAGGGATATTTGGAAGCCCATAGAGGGCTATGGTGAAAAAGGAAATATCTTCCGTTCAAATCTGGAAAGAAGCTTTCTGAGAAACTGCTCTGTGTTCTGTTAATTCATCTCACGGAGTTACATCTTACCCTTCAAGAAGACTTTCGATAAGGCTGTTCTTGTGGAATTGGCAAAGGATATTTGGAAGCCATAGAGGCTATGGTGAAAAAGGAAATATCTTCCGCTCAAAACTGGAAAGAAGCTTTCTGAGAAACTGCTCTGTGTTCTGTTAATTCATCTCACAGAGTTACATCTTTCCCTTCAAGACGCTAAGGCTGTTCTTGTGGAATTGGCAAAGGATATTTGGAAGCCCATAGAGGGCTATGGTGAAAAAGGAAATATCTTCCGTTCAAAACTGGAAAGAAGCTTGAGAAACTGCTCTGTGTTCTGTTAATTCATCTCACAGAGTTACATCTTTCCCTTCAAGAAGCCTTTCGCTAAGGCTGTTCTTGTGGAATTGGCAAAGGGATATTTGGAAGCCCATAGAGGGCTATGGTGAAAAAGGAAATATCTTCCGTTCAAAACTGGAAAGAAGCTTGAGAAACTGCTCTGTGTTCTGTTAATTCATCTCACAGAGTTACATCTTTCCCTTCAAGAAGCCTTTCGCTAAGGCTGTTCTCGTGGAATTGGCAAAGGGATATTTGGAAGCCCATAGAGGGCTATGGTGAAAAAGGAAATATCTTCCGTTCAAAACTGGAAAGAAGCTTTCTGAGAAACTGCTCTGTGACCTGTTAATTCATCCCCAGAGTTACATCTTTCCTTCAAGAAGCCTTTCGCTAAGGCTGTTCTTGTGAATTGGCAAAGGATATTTGGAAGCCCATAGAGGGCTATGGTGAAAAAGGAAATATCTTCCGTTCAAAACTGGAAAGAAGCTTTCTGAGAAACTGCTCTGTGTTCTCTTAATTCATCTCACAGAGTTACATCTTTCCTTCAAGAAGCCTTTCGCTAAGGCTGTTCTTGTGGAATTGGCAAAGGGATATTTGGAAGCCCATAGAGGGCTATGGTGAAAAAGGAAATATCTTCCGTTCAAAACTGGAAAGAAGCTTTCTGAGAAACTGCTCTGTGTTCTGTTAATTCATCTCACAGAGTTACATCTTTCCCTTCAAAGCCTTTCGCTAAGGCTGTTCTTGTGGAATTGGCAAAGGGATATTTGGAAGCCCATAGAGGGCTATGGTGAAAAAGGAAATATCTTCCGCTCAAAACTGGAAAGAAGCTTTCTGAGAAACTGCTCTGTGTTCTGTTAATTCATCTCAGAGTTACATCTTTCCCTTCAAGAAGACTTTCGCTATGGCTGTTCTTGTGGAACTGGCAAAGGGATATTTGGAAGCCCATAGAGGGCTATGGTGAAAAAGGAAATATCTTCCGTTCAAAACTGGAAAGAAGCTTTCTGAGAAACTGCTCTGTGTTCTGTTAATTCATCTCCAGAGTTACATCTTTCCCTTCAAGAAGCCTTTCGCTAAGGCTGTTCTTGTGGAATTGGCAAAGGGATATTTGGAAGCCCATAGAGGGCTATGGTGAAAAAGGAAATATCTTCCGTTCAAAACTGGAAAGAAGCTTTCTGAGAAACTGCTCTGTGTTCTGTTAATTCATCTCACAGAGTTACATCTTTCCCTGAAAGAAGCCTTTCGCTAAGGCTGTTCTTGTGGAACTGGCAAAGGGATATTTGGAAGCCCATAGAGGCTATGGTGAAAAGGAAATATCTTCCGTTCAAAACTGGAAAGAAGCTTTCTGAGAAACTGCTCTGTGTTCTGTTAATTCATCTCACAGAGTTACATCTTTCCCTTCAAGAAGCCTTTCGCTAAGGCTGTTCTTGTGGAATTGGCAAAGGGATATTTGGAAGCCCATAGAGGGCTATTGTGAAAAAAGGAAATATCTTCCGTTCAAAACTGGAAAGAAGCTTTCTGAGAAACTGCTCTGTGTTCTGTTAATTCATCTCCGGAGTTACATCTTTCTCTTCAAAAAGCCTTCTGCTAAGGCTGTTCTTGTGGAATTGGCAAAGGGATATTTGGAAGCCCATAGAGGGCTATGGTGGAAAAGGAAATATCCTCCGTTCAAAACTGGAAAGAAGCTTTCTGAGAAACTGCTCTGTGTTCTGTTAATTCATCTCACAGAGTTACATCTTTCCCTTCAAGAAGACTTTCGCTATGGCTGTTCTTCTGGAACTGGCAAAGGATATTTGAAGCCCATAGAGGGCTACGGTGAAAAAGGAAATATCTTCCGCTTCAAATCTGGAAAGAAGCTTTCTGAGAAACTGCTCTGTGTTCTGTTAATTCATCTCACAGAGTTACATCTACCTTCAAGAAGCCTTTCGATAAGGCTGTTCTTCTGGAACTGGCAAAGGGATATTTGGAAGCCCGTGAGGGCTATGGTGAAAAAGGAAATATCTTCCGTTCAAAACTGGAAAGAAGCTTTCTGAGAAACTGCTCTGTGTTCTGTTAATTCATCTCACAGAGTTACATCTTTCCCTTCAAGGCGCCTTCGCTAAGGCTGTTCTTGTGGAATTGGCAAAGGATATTTGGAAGCCCATAGAGGGCTATGGTGAAAAGGAAATATCTTCCGTTCAAAACTGGAAAGAAGCTTTCTGAGAAACTGCTCTGTGTTCTGTTAATTCATCTCACAGAGTTACATCTTTCCTTCAGCCTTTTCGCTAAGGCTGTTCTTGTGGAATTGGCAAAGGATATTTGGAAGCCCATAGGGGGCTATGGTGAAAAGGAAATATCTTCCGCTCAAAACTGGAAAGAAGCTTGAGAAACTGCTCTGTGTTCTGTTAATTCATCTCACAGAGTTACATCTTTCCCTTCAAGAAGCCTTCGCTAAGGCTGTTCTCGTGGAATTGGCAAAGGGATATTTGGAAGCCCATAGAGGGCTATGGTGAAAAAGGAAATATCTTCCGTTCAAAACTGGAAAGAAGCTTTCTGAGAAACTGCTCTGTGACCTGTTAATTCATCCCCCAGAGTTACATCTTTCCCTTCAAGAAGCCTTTCGCTAAGGCTGTTCTTGTGGAATTGGCAAAGGGATATTTGGAAGCCCATAGAGGGCTATGGTGAAAAAGGAAATATCTTCCGTTCAAAACTGGAAAGAAGCTTTCTGAGAAACTGCTCTGTGTTCTGTTAATTCATCTCACAGAGTTACATCTTTCCTT
>JAKFHT010002772.1:0-13633 GCA_023783455.1 Erythrocebus patas | reverse complement strand
GGCTATGGTGAGAAAGGAAATATCTTCCGTTCAAAACTGGAAAGAAGCTTGAGAAACTGCTCTGTGTTCTGCTAGTTCATCTCACAGGTTACATCTTTCCTTCAAGAAGCCTTTCGTATAGGCTGTTCTTGTGGAATTGACAAAGGGATATTTGGAAGCCCATAGGGCTATGGTGAAAAAATATCTTCCGTTCAAAACTGGAAAGAAGCTTGAGAAACTGTTCTGTGTTCTGTTATTCATCTCACAGGTTACATCTTTCCTTCAAGAAGCCTTTTGCTAAAGCTGTTCTTGTGGAACTGGCAAAGGATATTTGGAAGCCCATAGGGCTATGGTGAGAAAGGAAATATCTTCCGTTCAAAACTGGAAAGAAGCTTGAGAAACTGCTCTGTGTTCTGTTAGTTCATCTCACAGAGTTACATCTTTCCTTCAAGAAGCCTTTTGCTAAAGCTGTTCTTGTGGAACTGGCAAAGGATATTTGGAAGCCCATAGGGCTATGGTGAAAAAATATCTTCCGTTCAAAACTGGAAGAAGCTTTCTGAGAAACTGTTCTGTGTTCCGTTAGTTCATCTCACAGAGTTACATCTTTCCCTTCAAGAAGCCTTTTGCTAAAGCTGTTCTTGTGGAACTGGCAAAGGATATTTGGAAGCCCATAGGGCTATGGTGAGAAAGGAAATATCTTCCGCTCAAAACTGGAAAGAAGCTTTCTGAGAAACTGTTCTGTGTTCCGTTAGTTCATCTCACAGGTTACATCTTTCCTTCAAGAAGCCTTTTGCTAAAGCTGTTCTTGTGGAACTGGCAAAGGATATTTGGAAGCCCTTAGAGGGCTATGGTGAGAAAGGAAATATCTTCCGCTCAAAACTGGAAAGAAGCTTGAGAAACTGCTCTGTGTTCTGTTAATTCATGTCACAGAGTTACATCTTTCCTTCAAGAAGCCTTTTGCTAAAGCTGTTCTTGTGGAATTAGCAAAGGGATATTTGGAAGCCCTAGAGGGCTATGGTGAAAAAATATCTTCCGTTCAAAACTGGAAAGAAGCTTGAGAAACTGCTCTGTGTTCTGCTAGTTCATCTCACAGTTACATCTTTCCTTCAAGAAGCCTTTTGCTAAAGCTGTTCTTGTGGAATTGGCAAGGATATTTGGAAGCCCATAGGGCTATGGTGAAAAAGGAAATATCTTCCGCTCAACAATGGAAAGAAGCTTGAGAAACTGCTCTGTGTTCTCTGAATTCATCTCACAGAGTTACATCTTTCCCTTCAAGAAGCCTTTCGTATAGGCTGTTCTTGTGGAACTGGTAAAGGGATATTTGGAAGCCCATAGAGGGCTATGGTGAAAAAGGAAATATCTTCCGTTCAAAACTGGAAAGAAGCTTTCTGAGAAACTGTAATGTGTTCTGTTAGTTCATCTCACAGAGTTACATCTTTCCCTTCAAGAAGCCTTTCGCTAAGGCTGTTCTTGTGGAACTGGCAAAGGGATATTTGGAAGCCCATAGAGGGCTATGGTGAAAAAGGAAATATCTTCCGTTCAAAACTGGAAAGAAGCTTTCTGAGAAACTGTTCTGTGTTCTGTTACTTCATCTCACAGAGTTACATCTTTCCCTTCAAGAAGCCTTTTGCTAAAGCTGTTCTTGTGGAATTGGCAAAGGGATATTTGGAAGCAATTAGAGGGCTATGGTGAAAAAGGAAATATCTTCCGTTCAAAACTGGAAAGAAGCTTTCTGAGAAACTGTTCTGTGTTCCGTTAGTTCATCTCACAGTTACATCTTTCCTTTCGAGAAGCCTTTCGAAAAGGCTGTTCTTGTGGAAATGGCAAAGGGATATTTGGAAGCCCATAGAGGGCTATGGTGAAAAAGGAAATATCTTCCGTTCAAAACCGGAAAGAAGCTTTCTGGGAAACTGCTCTGTGTTCTGCTAGTTCATCTCACAGAGTTACATCTTTCCCTTCAAGAAGCCTTTCGCTAAGGCTGTTCTTGTGGAACTGGCAAAGGGATATTTGGAACCCCTAGAGGGCTATGGTGAAAAAGGAAATATATTCCGTTCAAAACTGGAAAGAAGCTTTCTGAGAAACTGCTCTGTGTTCTTTTAATTCATCTGACAGAGTTACATCTTTCCCTTCAAGAAGCCTTTCGCTAAGGCTGTTCTTGTGGAACTGGCAAAGGGATATTTGGAAGCCCATAGAGGGCTATGGTGAGAAAGGAAATATCTTCCGTTCAAAACTGGAAAGAAGCTTTCTGAGAAACTGCTCTGTGTTCTCTGAATTCTTCTCACAGAGTTACATCTTTCCCTTCAAGAAGCCTTTCGCTAAGGCTGTTCTTGTGGAACTGGAAAAGGATATTTGGAAGCCCATAGAGGGCTATGGTGAAAAGGAAATATCTTCCGTTCAAAACTGGAAAGAAGCTTGAGAAACTGCTCTGTGTTCTCTGAATTCTTCTCACAGAGTTACATCTTTCCTTCAAGAAGCCTTTCGCTAAGGCTGTTCTTGTGGAATTGCAAAGGATATTTGGAAGCCCATAGAGGGCTATGGTGAAAAGGAAATATCTTCCGTTCAACACTGGAAAGAAGCTTTCTCAGAAACTGCTCTGTGTTCTGTTAATTCATCTCACAGAGTTACATCTTTCCTTCAAGAAGCCTTTCGCTAAGGCTGTTCTTGTGGAATTAGCAAAGGGATATTTGGAAGCCCATAGAGGGCTATGGTGAAAAAATATCTTCCGTTCAAAACTGGAAAGAAGCTTTCTGAGAAACTGCTCTGTGTTCTGTTAATTCATCTCACAGAGTTACATCTTTCCCTTCAAGAAGCCTTTCGCTAAGGCTGTTCTTGTGGATTTGGCAAAGGGATATTTGGAAGCCCACAGAGGGCTATGGTGAAAAAGGAAATATCTTCCGTTCAAAACTGGAAAGAAGCTTTCTGAGAAACTGCTCTGTGTTCTCTGAATTCGTCTCACGGGGTTACATCTTTCCCTTCAAGAAGCCTTTCGCTAAGGCTGTTCTTGTGGAATTGGCAAAGGGATATTTGGAAGCCCATAGAGGGCTATGGTGAAAAAGGAAATATCTTCCGTTCAAAACTGGAAAGAAGCTTTCTGAGAAACTGTTCTTTGTTCTGTTAGTTCCTCTCACAGAGTTACATCTTTCCCTTCAAGAAGCCTTTCGCTAAGGCTGTTCTTGTGGAACTGGAAAACGGATATTTGGAAGCCCATAGAGGGCTATGGTGAAAAAGGAAATATCTTCCGTTCAAAACTGGAAAGAAGCTTTCTGAGAAACTGTAATGTGTTCTGTTAGTTCATCTCACAGAGTTACATCTTTCCCTTCAAAAGCCTTTCGCTAAGGCTGTTCTTGTGGAAATGGCAAAGGATATTTGGAAGCCCATAGGGCTATGGTGAAAAGGAAATATCTTCCTTTCAAAACTGGAAAGAAGCTTTCTGAGAAACTGCTCTGTGTTCTGTTAGTTCATCTCACAGAGTTACATCTTTCCTTCAGAAGCCTTTCGCCAAGGCTGTTTTGTGCAATTGGCAAAGGATATTTGGAAGCCCATAGAGGGCTATGGTGAAAAGGATATCTTCCGTTCAAAACGGAAAGAAGCTTTCTGAGAAACTGCTCTGTGTTCTGAATTCATCTCACAGAGTTACATCTTTCCTTCAAGAAGCCTTCGCTAAGGCTGTTCTTGTGGAATTGCAAAGGGATATTTGGAAGCCCACAGAGGGCTATGGTGAAAAGGAAATATCTTCCGTTCAAAACTGGAAAGAAGCTTTCTGAGAAACTGTTCTGTGTTCTGTTAGTTCATCTCACAGAGTTACATCTTTCCTTCAAGAAGCCTTTCGCTAAGGCTGTTCTTGTGGAATTGGCAAAGGATATTTGGAAGCCCATAGGGCTATGGTGAAAAGGAAATATCTTCCGTTCAAAACTGGAAAGAAGCTTTCTGAGAAACTGTTCTGTGTTCTGTTAGTTCATCTCACAGGTTACATCTTTCCTTCAAAAGCCTTTCGCTAAGGCTGTTCTTGTGGAACTGGAAAAGGATATTTGGAAGCCCATAGAGGGCTATGGTGAAAAGGAAATATCTTCCGTTCAAAACTGGAAGAAGCTTTCTGAGAAACTGCTCTGTGTTCTCTGAATTCATCTCACAGAGTTACATCTTTCCTTCAAGAAGCCTTTCGCTAAGGCTGTTCTTGTGGAATTGGCAAAGGATATTTGGAAGCCCATAGAGGGCTATGGTGAAAAGGAAATATCTTCCTTTCAAAACTGGAAAGAAGCTTTCTGAGAAACTGCTCTGTGTTCTGTTAGTTCATCTCACAGAGTTACATCTTTCCTTCAGAAGCCTTTCGCTAAGGCTGTTCTTGTGGAATTGGCTAAGGGATATTTGGAAGCCCATAGAGGGCTATGGTGAAAAAGGAAATATCTTCCGTTCAAAACTGGAAAGAAGCTTTCTGAGAAAATGTTCTGTGTTGTGTTAGTTCATCTCACAGAGTTACATCTTTCCCTTCAAGAAGCCTTTCGCTAAGGCTGTTCTTGTGGAACTGGAAAAGGGATATTTGGAAGCCCATAGAGGGCTATGGTGAAAAAGGAAATATCTTCCGTTCAAAGCTGGAAAGAAGCTTTCTGAGAAACTGTAATGTGTTCTGTTAGTTCATCTCACAGAGTTACATCTTTCCCTTCAAGAAGCCTTTCGCTACGGCTGTTCTTGTGGAAATGGCAAAGGGATATTTGGAAGCCCATAGAGGGCTATGGTGAAAAAGGAAATATTTTCCGTTCAAATCTGGAAAGAAGCTTTCTGAGAAACTGCTCTGTGTTCTCTTAGTTCATCTCACAGACTTACATCTTTCCCTTCAAGAAGCCTTTCGCCAAGGCTGTTTTGTGCAATTGGCAAAGGGATATTTGGAAGCCCATAGAGGGCTATGGTGAAAAAGGAAATATCTTCTGTTCAAACCGGAAAGAAGCTTTCTGCGAAACTGCTCTGTGTTCTGTTAGTTCATCTCACAGAGTTACATCTTTCCCTTCAAGAAGCCTTTCGCTAAGGCTGTTCTTGTGGAATTGGCAAAGTGATATTTGTAAGCCCATAGAGGGCTATGTTGAAAAAGGAAATATCTTCCGTTCAAAACTGGAAGGAAGCTTTCTGAGAAACTATTCTGTGTTCTGTTAATTCATCTCACAGGGTTACATCTTTCCCTTCAAGAAGCCTTTCGCGAAGGCTGTTCTTGTGGAATTGGCAAAGGGATTTTTGGAAGCCCATAGAGGGCTATGGTGAAAAAGGAAATATCTTCCGTTCAAAACTTGAAAGAAGCTTTCTGAGAAACTGTTCTGTGTTCTGTTAGTTCATCTCACAGAGTTACATCTTTCCCTTCAAGAAGCCTTTCTCTAAGGCTGTTCTTGTGGCAATGGAAAAGGGATATTTGGAAGCCCATAGTGGGCTATGGTGAAAAGGGAAATATCTTCCGTTCAAAACTGGAAAGAAGCTTTCTGAGAAACTGCTCTGTGTTCTCTGAATTCTTCTCACAGAGTTACATCTTTCCCTTCAAGAAGCCTTTCGCTAAGGCTGTTCTTGTGGAATTGGCAAAGGGATATTTGGAAGCCCATAGAGGGCTATGGTGAAAAAGGAAATATCTTCCTCTCAAAACTCGAAAGAAGCTTTCTGAGAAACTGTTCTGTGTTCTGTTAGTTCATCTCACAGAGTTACATCTTTCCCTTCAAGAAGCCTTTCGCTAAGGCTGTTCTTGTGGAAATGGCAAAGGGATATTTGGAAGCCCATAGAGGGCTATGGTGAAAAAGGAAATATCTTCCGTTCAAAACTGGAAAGAAGCTTTCTGAGAAACTGCTCTGTGTTCTGTTAGTTAATATCACAGAGTTACATCTTTCCCTTCAAGAAGCCTTTCGCTAAGGCTGTTCTTGTGGAATTGGCAAAGGGATATTTGGAGGCCCACAGAGGGCTATGGTGAAAAAGGAAATATCTTCCGTTCAAAACTGGAAAGAAGCTTTCTGAAAAACTGCTCTGTGTTCTGTTAATTCATCTCACAGAGTTACATGTTTCCCTTCAAGAAGCCTTTCGCTAAGGCTGTTCTTGTGGAATTGGCAAGGATATTTGGAAGCCCATAGAGGGCTATGGTGAAAAGGAAATATCTTCCTTTCAAAACTGGAAAGAAGCTTCCTGAGAAACTTCTCTGTGTTCTGTTAATTCATCTCACAGAGTTACATCTTTCCCTTCAAGAAGCCTTTCGCTAAGGCTGTTCTTGTGGAATTCGCAAAGGGATATTTGGAAGCCAATAGAGGGCTATGGTGAAAAAGTAAATATCTTCCGTTCAACAATGGAAAGAAGCTTTCTGAGAAACTGCTCTGTGTTCTCTGAATTCATCTCACAGAGTTACATCTTTCCCTTCAAGAAGCCTTTCGCTAAGGCTGTTCTTGTGGAACTGGAAAAGGGATATTTGGAAGCCCATAGAGGGCTATGGTGAAAAAGGAAATATCTTCCGTTCAAAACTGGAAAGAAGCTTTCTGAGAAACTGTAATGTGTTCTGTTAGTTCATCTCACAGAGTTACATCTTTCCCTTCAAGAAGCCTTTCGCTAAGGCTGTTCTTGTGGAAATGGCAAAGGGATATTTGGAAGCCCATAGAGGGCTATGGTGAAAAAGGAAATATCTTCCGTTCAAAACTGGAAAGAAGCTTTCTGAGAAACTGCTCTGTGTTCTGTTAGTTCATCTCACAGAGTTACATCTTTCCCTTCAAGAAGCCTTTCGCCAAGGCTGTTTTTTGCAATTGACAAAGGGATATTTGGAAGCCCATAGAGGGCTATGGTGAAAAAGGAAATATCTTCCGTTCAAACCGGAAAGAAGCTTTCTGCGAAACTGCTCTGTGTTCTGTTAGTTCATCTCACAGAGTTACATCTTTCCCTTCAAGAAGCCTTTCGCTAAGGCTGTTCTTGTGGAATTGGCAAAGGGATATTTGGAAGCCCATAGAGGGCTATGGTGAAAAAGGAAATATCTTCCGTTCAAAACTGGAAAGAAGCTTTCTGAGAAAATGTTCTGTGTTCTGTTAGTTCATCTCACAGAGTTACATCTTTCCCTTCAAGAAGCCTTTCGCTAAGGCTGTTCTTGTGGAACTGGAAAAGGGATATTTGGAAGCCCATAGAGGGCTATGGTGAAAAAGGAAATATCTTCCGTTCAAAGCTGGAAAGAAGCTTTCTGAGAAACTGTAATGTGTTCTGTTAGTTCATCTCACAGAGTTACATCTTTCCCTTCAAGAAGCCTTTCGCTAAGGCTGTTCTTGTGGAAATGGCAAAGGGATATTTGGAAGCCCATAGAGGGCTATGGTGAAAAAGGAAATATCTTCCGTTCAAAACTGGAAAGAAGCTTTCTGAGAAACTGCTCTGTGTTCTCTTAGTTCATCTCACAGACTTACATCTTTCCCTTCAAGAAGCCTTTCGCCAAGGCTGTTTTGTGCAATTGGCAAAGGGATATTTGGAAGCCCATAGAGGGCTATGGTGAAAAAGGAAATATCTTCCGTTCAAACCGGAAAGAAGCTTTCTGCGAAACTGCTCTGTGTTCTGTTAGTTCATCTCACAGAGTTACATCTTTCCCTTCAAGAAGCCTTTCGCTAAGGCTGTTCTTGTGGAATTGGCAAAGTGATATTTGTAAGCCCATAGAGGGCTATGTTGAAAAAGGAAATATCTTCCGTTCAAAACTGGAAGGAAGCTTTCTGAGAAACTATTCTGTGTTCTGTTAATTCATCTCACAGGGTTACATCTTTCCCTTCAAGAAGCCTTTCGCGAAGGCTGTTCTTGTGGAATTGGCAAAGGGATTTTTGGAAGCCCATAGAGGGCTATGGTGAAAAAGGAAATATCTTCCCTTCATAACTCGAAAGAAGCTTTCTGAGAAACTGTTCTGTGTTCTGTTAGTTCATCTCACAGAGTTACATCTTTCCTTCAAGAAGCCTTTCGCTAAGGCTGTTCTTGTGGAATGGAAAAGGATATTTGGAAGCCCATAGGGCTATGGTGAAAAAGGAAATATCTTCCGTTCAAAACTGGAAAGAAGCTTTCTGAGAAACTGCTCTGTGTTCTCTGAATTCTTCTCACAGAGTTACATCTTTCCCTTCAAGAAGCCTTTCGCGAAGGCTGTTCTTGTGGAATTGGCAAAGGGATTTTTGGAAGCCCATAGAGGGCTATGGTGAAAAAGGAAATATCTTCCCTTCATAACTCGAAAGAAGCTTTCTGAGAAACTGTTCTGTGTTCTGTTAGTTCATCTCACAGAGTTACATCTTTCCCTTCAAGAAGCCTTTCTCTAAGGCTGTTCTTGTGGCAATGGAAAAGGGATATTTGGAAGCCCATAAAGGGCTATGGTGAAAAAGGAAATATCTTCCGTTCAAAACTGGAAAGAAGCTTTCTGAGAAACTGCTCTGTGTTCTCTGAATTCTTCTCACAGAGTTACATCTTTCCCTTCAAGAAGCCTTTCGCTAAGGCTGTTCTTGTGGAATTGGCAAAGGGATATTTGGAAGCCCATAGAGGGCTATGGTGAAAAAGGAAATATCTTCCGTTCAAAACTCGAAAGAAGCTTTCTGAGAAACTGTTCTGTGTTCTGTTAGTTCATCTCACAGAGTTACATCTTTCCCTTCAAGAAGCCTTTCGCTAAGGCTGTTCTTGTGGAATTGGCAAGGGATATTTGGAAGCCCATAGAGGGCTATGGTGAAAAAGGAAATATCTTCCGTTCAAAACTGGAAAGAAGCTTTCTGAGAAACTGCTCTGTGTTCTGTTAGTTCATCTCACAGAGTTACATCTTTCCTTCAAGAAGCCTTTCGCTAAGGCTGTTCTTGTGGAATTGGCAAAGGGATATTTGGAAGCCCATAGAGGGCTATGGTGAAAAAGGAAATATCTTCCGTTCAAAACTGGAAAGAAGCTTTCTGAGAAACTGCTCTGTGTTCTGTTAATTCATCTCACAGAGTTACATCTTTCCTTCAAAAGCCTTTCGCTAAGGCTGTTCTTGTGGAATTGACAAAGGATATTTGGAAGCTCATAGAGGGCTATGGTGAAAAGGAAATATCTTCCTTTCAAAACTGGAAAGAAGCTTTCTGAGAAACTTCTGTGTTCTGTTAATTCATGTCACAGAGTTACATCTTTCCTTCAAGAAGCCTTCGCTAAGGCTGTTCTTGTGGAATGGCAAAGGATATTTGGAAGCCCATAGAGGGCTATGGTGAAAAAGGAAATATCTTCCGTTCAACAATGGAAAGAAGCTTTCTGAGAAACTGCTCTGTGTTCTCTGAATTCATCTCACAGAGTTACATCTTTCCCTTCAAGAAGCCTTTCGTATAGGCTGTTCTTGTGGAACTGGTAAAGGGATATTTGGAAGCCCATAGAGGGCTATGGTGAAAAAGGAAATATCTTCCGTTCAAAACTGGAAAGAAGCTTTCTGAGAAACTGTAATGTGTTCTGTTAGTTCATCTCACAGAGTTACATCTTTCCCTTCAAGAAGCCTTTCGCTAAGGCTGTTCTTGTGGAACTGGCAAAGGGATATTTGGAAGCCCATAGAGGGCTATGGTGAAAAAGGAAATATCTTCCGTTCAAAACTGGAAAGAAGCTTTCTGAGAAACTGTTCTGTGTTCTGTTACTTCATCTCACTGAGTTACATCTTTCCCTTCAAGAAGCCTTTTGCTAAAGCTGTTCTTGTGGAATTGGCAAAGGGATATTTGGAAGCCCTTAGAGGGCTATGGTGAAAAAGGAAATATCTTCCGTTCAAAACTGGAAAGAAGCTTTCTGAGAAACTGTTCTGTGTTCCGTTAGTTCATCTCACAGTTACATCTTTCCTTCAAGAAGCCTTTCGCTAAGGCTGTTCTTGTGGAATGGCAAAGGATATTTGGAAGCCCATAGAGGGCTATGGTGAAAAGGAAATATCTTCCGCTCAAACCGGAAAGAAGCTTTCTGAAACTGCTCTGTGTTCTGTTAGTTCATCTCACAGAGTTACATCTTTCCCTTCAAGAAGCCTTTCGCTAAGGCTGTTCTTGTGGAATGGCAAAGGGATATTTGGAAGCCCATAGAGGGCTATGGTGAAAAAGGAAATATCTTCCGTTCAAAACTGGAAAGAAGCTTTCTGAGAAACTGCTCTGTGTTCTGTTAATTCATCTCACAGAGTTACATCTTTCCCTTCAAGAAGCCTTTCGCTAAGGCTGTTCTTGTGGAATTGGCAAAGGGATATTTGGAAGCCCATAGAGGGCTATGGTGAAAAAGGAAATATCTTCCGTTCAAAACTGGAAAGAAGCTTTCTGAGAAACTGCTCTGTGTTCTCTGAATTCTTCTCACAGAGTTACATCTTTCCCTTCAAGAAGCCTTTCGCTAAGGCTGTTCTTGTGGAAATGGAAAAGGGATATTTGGAAGCCCATAGAGGCTATGGTGAAAAAAAATATCTTCCGTTCAAAACTGGAAAGAAGCTTTCTGAGAAACTGCTCTGTGTTCTCTGAATTCATCTCACAGAGTTACATCTTTCCTTCAAAAGCCTTTCGCTAAGGCTGTTCTTGTGGAATTGGCAAAGGGATATTTGGAAGCCCATAGAGGGCTATGGTGAAAAAGGAAATATCTTCCGTTCAACACTGGAAAGAAGCTTTCTGAGAAACTGCTCTGTGTTCTCTGAATTCATCTCACAGAGTTACATCTTTCCCTTCAAGAAGCCTTTCGCTAAGGCTGTTCTTGTGGAATTGGCAAAGGGATATTTGGAAGCCCATAGAGGCTATGGTGAAAAGGAAATATCTTCCGTTCAAAACTGGAAAGAAGCTTTCTGAGAAACTGTTCTGTGTTCTGTTAATTCATCTCACAGAGTTACATCTTTCCTTCAAGAAGCCTTTCGCTAAGGCTGTTCTTGTGGAACTGGAAAAGGATATTTGGAAGCCCTAGAGGGCTATGGTGAAAAGGAAATATCTTCCGTTCAAAACTGGAAAGAAGCTTTCTGAGAAACTGTAATGTGTTCTGTTATTCATCTCACAGAGTTACATCTTTCCTTCAAGAAGCCTTTCGCTAAGGCTGTTCTTGTGGAAATGGCAAAGGATATTTGGAAGCCCATAGAGGGCTATGGTGAAAAGGAAATATCTTCCTTTCAAAACTGGAAAGAAGCTTTCTGAGAAACTGCTCTGTGTTCTGTTAGTTCATCTCACAGAGTTACATCTTTCCTTCAAGAAGCCTTTCGCTAAGGCTGTTCTTGTGGAATTGGCAAAGGATATTTGGAAGCCCATAGAGGGCTATGGTGAAAAGGATATCTTCCGTTCAAAACTGGAAAGAAGCTTTCTGAGAAACTGCTCTGTGTTCTGTTAGTTCATCTCACAGAGTTACATCTTTCCTTCAAAAGCCTTTCGCTAAGGCTGTTCTTGTGGAATTGGCAAAGTGATATTTGTATGCCCATAGAGGGCTATGGTGAAAAAGGAAATATCTTCCGTTCAAAACTGGAAAGAAGCTTTCTGAGAAACTGTTCTGTGTTCTGTTAGTTCATCTCACAGAGTTACATCTTTCCCTTCAAGAAGCGTTTCGCGAAAGCTGTTCTTGTGGAATTGGCAAAGGGATATTTGGAAGCCCATAGAGGGCTATGGTGAAAAAGGAAATATCTTCCGTTCAAAACTCGAAAGAAGCTTTCTGAGAAACTGCTCTGTGTTCTGTTAGTTCATCTCACAGAGTTGCATCTTTCCCTTCAAGAAGCCTTTCGCTAAGGCTGTTCTTGTGGAAATGGAAAAGTGATATTTGGAAGCCCATAAAGGGCTATGGTGAAAAAGGAAATATCTTCCGTTCAAAACTGGAAAGAAGCTTTCTGAGAAACTGCTCTGTGTTCTCTGAATTCTTCCCACAGAGTTACATCATTCCTTCAAGAAGCCTTTGCTAAGGCTATTCTTGTGGAATCTTGGCAAAGGGATATTTGGAAGCCCCTAGAGGGCTATGGTGAAAAGGAAATATCTTCCTTTCAAAACTGGAAAGAAGCTTTCTGAGAAACTGCTCTGTGTTCTGTTAATTCATCTCACAGAGTTACATCTTTCCTTCAAGAAGCCTTTCGCTAAGGCTGTTCTTGTGGAATGGCAAAGGATATTTGGAAGCCCATAGAGGGCTATGGTGAAAAGGAAATATCTTCCGCTCAACACTGGAAAGAAGCTTTCGAAAACTGCTCTGTGTTCTCTGAATTCATCTCACAGAGTTACATCTTTCCTTCAAGAAGCCTTTCGCTAAGGCTGTTCTTGTGGAATTGGCTAAGGGATATTTGGAAGCCCATAGAGGGCTATGGAAAAGGAAATATCTTCCGTCAAAACTGGAAAGAAGCTTTCTGAGAAACTGTTCTGTGTTGTGTTAGTTCATCTCACAGAGTTACATCTTTCCCTTCGAAGCCTTTCGCTAAGGCTGTTCTTGTGGAACTGGCAAAGGATATTTGGAAGCCCATAGAGGGCTATGGTGAAAAGGAAATATCTTCCGTTCAAAACTGGAAAGAAGCTTTCTGAGAAACTGTAATGTGTTCTGTTAGTTCATCTCACAGAGTTACATCTTCTTCAAGAAGCCTTTCGCTAAGGCTGTTCTTGTGGAAATGGCAAAGGATATTTGGAGCCCATAGAGGGCTATGGTGAAAAGGAAATATCTTCCGTTCAAAACTGGAAAGAAGCTTTCTGAGAAACTCTGTGTTCTCTTAGTTCATCTCACAGAGTTACATCTTTCCTTCAAGCAGTTTTCATAAGGCTGTTCTTGTGCAATTGCAAAGGGATATTTGGAAGCCCATAGAGGGCTATGGTGAAAAGGAAATATCTTCCTGTTCAAAACTGGAAAGAAGCTTTCTGAGAAACTGCTCTGTGTTCTCTGTTAGTTCATCTCACAGAGTTACATCTTTCCTTCAAGAAGCCTTTCGCCAAGGCTGTTCTTGTGAATTGGCAAAGGATATTTGTAAGCCCTATAGAGGGCTATGGTTGAAAAAGGAAAATCTTCCGTTCAAAACTGGAAGAAGCTTTCTGAGAAACTATTCTGTGTTCTGTTAATTCATCTCACAGGGTTACATCTTTCCCTTCAAGAAGGCTTTCGCGATGGCTGTTCTTGTGGAATTGGCAAAGCGATTTTTGGAAGCCCATAGAGGGCTATGGTGAAAAAGGAAATATCTTCAGTTCAAAACTTGAAAGAAGCTTTCTGAGAAACTGTTCTGTGTCCTGTTAGTTCATCTCACAGAGTTACATCTTTCCCTTCAAGAAGCCTTTCTCTAAGGCTGTTCTTGTGGCAATGGAAAAGGGATATTTGGAAGCCCATAGTGGGCTATGGTGAAAAGGGAAATACCTTCCGTTCAAAACTGGAAAGAAGCTTTCTGAGTAACTGCTCTGTGTTCTCTGAATTCTTCTCACAGAGTTACATCTTTCCTTCAAGAAGCCTTTCGCTAAGGCTGTTCTTGTGGAATTGGCAAAGGATATTTGGAAGCCCAGAGGGCTATGGTGAAAAAGGAAATATCTTCCTTACAAAACTGGAAGAAGCTTGAGAAACTGTTCTGTGTTCTGTTAGTTCATCTCACAGAGTTACATCTTTCCCTTCAAGCCTTTCGCTAAGGCTGTTCTTGTGGAATTGGCAAAGGATATTTGGAAGCCCATAGAGGGCTATGGTGAAAAAGGAAATATCTTCCGCTCAAAACTAGAAAGAAGCTTGAGAAACTGCTCTGTGTTCTGTTAGTTAATATCAC
>JAKFHT010002771.1:0-13639 GCA_023783455.1 Erythrocebus patas | reverse complement strand
CTCACACCAGACCAGACGGCTCAAACCGGTTTCACGGCTCAAACCGCTCAAACCGGTTTTGACCGCTCAAACAGACTCAAACCGGTTTTGACTGGCTCAAACCGGTTTTGACGGCTCAAACCGGTTTTGACCATATTTATCCGGACCAGACCAGCTCAAACCGGTTTTGACTGGCTCAAAAGGACTCAAACCGACCAGAACATCTCAAACCGGTTTCACGGCTCAAACCGACTCAAACAGGAACAGACAGCTCAAACCGGTTTTGACCGGCTCAAACTGCTCAAACCGGTTTTGACTGGCTCAAACCGGTTTTGACCGGCTCAAACAGTAACAGACCGCTCAAACCGGTTTTGAATGGCTCAAACCGGCTCAAACCGGTTTCACGGCTCAAACCGGCTCAAACCGGTTTTGACCGCTGAAACCGGTTTTGACAGCTCAAACCGGTTTTGACCATATTTATCCGGACCAGACCAGCTCAAACCGGTTTTGACTGGCTCAAACCGGACAAGACCGGCTCAAACAGTAACAGACCGCTCAAACCGAACCAGACCGCTGAAACCGGTTTTGACCGGCTCAAACTGCTCAAACCGGTTTTGACCTGCTCAAACCGGTTTTGACCAGCTCAAACAGACTCAAACCGGTTTTGACAGCTCAAACCGGTTTCACGGCTCAAACCGACTAGACCGCTCAAACAGTAACAGACCGCTCAAACCTGTTTTGACTGGCTCAAACCGGTTTTGACCGCTCAAACAGACTCAAACCGGTTTTGACCAGCTCAAACCGACTAGACCGGCTCAAACTGGACTCAAACAGGAACAGACCGCTCAAACAGACTCAAACAGGAACAGACAGCTCAAACCGGTTTTGACCGGCTCAAACTGCTCAAACCGGTTTTGACCTGCTCAAACCGGTTTTCACCGCTCAAACCGGTTTTGACAGCTCAAACCGGTTTTGACCTGCTCAAACGGACTCAAACGGTTTTGACCAGATCAAACCAGGCCAGACTGCTCAAACCGGTTTTGACCGCTGAAACCGGTTTTGACCGGCTGAAACCGGTTTTGACCATATTTATCCGGACCAGACCAGCTCAAACCGGACAGACCGGCTCAAACGGACTCAAACGGACCAGAACATCTCAAACCGGTTTTGACCGCTCAAACAGGAACAGACAGCTCAAACCGGTTTTGACGGCTCAAACTGGCTCAAACCGGTTTTGACCTGCTCAAACCGGTTTTGAATGGCTCAAACCGGTTTTCACCGCTCAAACCGGTTTTGACAGCTCAAACCGGTTTCACGGCTCAAACCGCTCAAACCGGTTTTCACCGGCTCAAACCTGTTTTGACTGGCTCAAACGGACCAGAACATCTCAAACCGGTTTTGACCATATTTATCCGGACCAGACCAGCTCAAACCGGACTAGACCGGCTCAAACAGTAACAGACCGGCTCAAACCGGCTCAAGCCAGACCAGACCGGCTCAAACTGGCTCAAACCGGACCAGAACATCTCAAACCGGTTTTCACCGGCTCAAACCGTACTCATACGGGTTTTGACCAGATCAAAGCAGGCCAGACCCTCTCCAATCGATTTTGACTGGCTCAAACCGACTCAAACCGACTAGACCGGCTCAAACCGGTTTTGAACGGCTCAAACCGGACTCAAACAGGAACAGACCGGCTCAAACAGGAACAGACCAGCTCAAACCGGCTCACACCAGACCAGAACGGCTCAAACCGCTCAAACCGACCAGAACATCTCAAACCGGTTTTCACCGGCTCAAACCGGTCTCATACGGGTTTTGACCAGATCAAACCAGGCCAGACAGGCTCAAACCGGTTTTGACTGGCTGAAACCGGACTCAAACCGGCCCAGACCGGTTTCAATCGGTTTTGACAGGCTCAAACCGGACCAGACCGCTCAAACCGAACCAGACCGCTGAAACCGGTTTTGACTGGCTCAAACCGGACTAAAATATGACTGGACCGGCTCAAACGGATCAATCCAGGCCAGACCGGCTCAAACCGGTTTTGACCAGCTCAAACCGGACTCAAACGGGTTTTGACCAAATCAAACCAGGCCAGACCGGCTCAAACCAATTTTGACCGGCTCAAACTGGACTCAAACCCGACCAGCCCGGCTCAAACCGGTTTTGACCGGCTCAAACAGACTCAAACTGGTTTTGACCGTATTTTTCGGACCAGATCAGCTCAAAACGGTTTTGACCTGCTCAAACCGGACTCAAACCAGGCCAGACCGGCTCAAACCGGTTTTGACCGGCTCAAACGGACTCAAACCGGACCAGACCGGCTCAAACCTGTTTTGACTGGCTCAAGGACTCAAACCGGAACAAACAGGCTCAAACCGGTTTTGACCGGCTGAAACCTGACTCAAACCGGACTAGACCGGCTCACACGGTTTTGAATGGCTCAAACTGGACTCAAACAGGAACAGACCGGCTCAAACAGTAACAGACCGGCTCAAACCGGCTCAAGCCAGACCAGACCGGCTCAAACTGCCTCAAACCTGACCAGAACATCTCAAACCGGCTTTCACCGCCTCAAACCGTACTCATACGGGTTTTGACCAGATCAAAGCAGGCCAGACCGTCTCAATCGATTTTGACTGGCTCAAACCGGACTCAAACCGGACTAGACCAACTCAAACTGGTTTTGAACGGCTCAAACCGGACTCAAACAGGAACAGACCGGCTCAAACAGGAACAGACCAGCTCAAACCGGCTCACACCAGACCAGAATGGCTCAAACCGGCTCAAACGGACCAGAACATCTCAAACCGGTTTTCACCGGCTCAAACCGGTCTCATACGGGTTTTGACCAGATCAAACCAGGCCAGACCTGCTCAAACCGGTTTTGACCGGCTCAAACTGGACTCAAACCCGACCAGACCGGCTCAAACCGGTTTTGACCGGCTCAAACAGACTCAAACCGGTTTTGACCATATTTATCCGGACCAGACCAGCTCAAAACGGTTTGGACCTGCTCAAACCGGACTCAAACCAGGCCAGACCGGCTCAAACCGGTTTTGACCGGCTCAAACCGGACTCAAAGCGGACCAGACCGGCTCAAACCTGTTTCGACTGGCTCAAAAAGGACTCAAACCGGAACAAACAGGCTCAAACCGGTTTTGACCGGCTGAAACGGACTCAAACCGGACTAGACCGGCTCACACCGGTTTTGAATGGCTCAAACTGGACTCAAACAGGAACAGACCGGCTCAAACAGTAACAGACCGGCTCAAACCGGCTCAAGCCAGACCAGACCGGCTCAAACTGGCTCAAACCGGACCAGAACATCTCAAACCGGTTTTCACCGGCTCAAACCGGTCTCATACGGGTTTTGACCAGATCAAACCAGGCCAGACCCTCTCCAATCGATTTTGACTGGCTCAAACCAGACTCAAACCGGACTAGACCGGCTCAAACTGGTTTTGAACGGCTCAAACCGGACTCAAACAGGAACAGACAGGCTCAAGCAGGAACAGACCAGCTCAAACCGGCTCAAACCGGACCAGACCAGCTCAAACCGGCTCAAACCGGACCAGAACATCTCAAACCGGTTTTCACCGGCTCAAACCGGTCTCATACGGGTTTTGACCAGATCAAACCAGGCCAGACCGGCTCAAACCGGTTTTGACTGGCTGAAACCGACTCAAACCGCCCAGACCGGTTTCAATCGGTTTTGACAGGCTCAAACCGACTAGACCGCTCAAACCGAACCAGACCGGCTGAAACCGGTTTTGACTGGCTCAAACCGGACTAAAACATGACCGGACCGGCTCAAACCGGATCAATCCAGGCCAGAACGGCTCAAACCGGTTTTGACCAGCTCAAACCGGACTCAAACGGGTTTTGACCAAATCAAACCAGGCCAGACCGGCTCAAACCAATTTTGACCGGCTCAAACTGGACTCAAACCCGACCAGCCCGGCTCAAACCGGTTTTGACCGGCTCAAACAGACTCAAACTGGTTTTGACCGTATTTTCGGACCAGATCAGCTCAAAACGGTTTTGACCTGCTCAAACCGACTCAAACCAGGCCAGACCGGCTCAAACCGGTTTTGACCAGCTCAAACCGGACTCAAAGCGGACCAGACCGGCTCAAACCTGTTTTGACTGGCTCAAAAGGACTCAAACCGAACAAACAGGCTCAAACCGGTTTTGACCGGCTGAAACCTGACTCAAACCGACTAGACCGGCTCACACCGGTTTTGAATGGCTCAAACTGACTCAAACAGGAACAGACCGGCTCAAACAGTAACAGACCGGCTCAAACCGGCTCAAGCCAGACCAGACCGGCTCAAACTGCCTCAAACCTGACCAGAACATCTCAAACCGGCTTTCACCGCCTCAAACCGTACTCATACGGGTTTTGACCAGATCAAACCAGGCCAGACTGGCTCAAACCGGTTTTGACCGGCTCAAACCGGACTCAAACCAGGCCAGACCGGCTCAAACCGGTTTTGAACGGCTCAAACCGGACTCAAACAGGAACAGACAGGCTCAAGCAGGAACAGACCAGCTCAAACCGGCTCACACCAGACCAGAACGGCTCAAACCGGCTCAAACCGGACCAGAACATCTCAAACCGGTTTTCACCGGCTCAAACCGGTCTCATACGGGTTTTGACCAGATCAAACCAGGCCAGACCGGCTCAAACCGGTTTTGACCGGCTGAAACCGGACTCAAACCGGCCCAGACCGGTTTCAATCGGTTTTGACAGGCTCAAACCGGACCAGACCAGCTCAAACCGGACCAGACCAGCTCAAAACGGTTTTGACCTGCTCAAACCGGACTAAAACATGACTGGACCGGCTCAAACCGGATCAATCCAGGCCAGACCGGCTCAAACCGGTTTTGACCAGCTCAAACCGGACTCAAACCGGACTCAAACGGGTTTTGACCAAATCAAACCAGGCCAGACCGGCTCAAACCAATTTTGACCGGCTCAAACTGGACTCAAACCCGACCAGCCCGGCTCAAACCGGTTTTGACCGGCTCAAACAGACTCAAACTGGTTTTGACCGTATTTTTCGGACCAGATCAGCTCAAAACGGTTTTGACCTGCTCAAACCGGACTCAAACCAGGCCAGACCGGCTCAAACTGGTTTTGATCGGCTCAAACCGGACTCAAACGGACCAGACCGGCTCAAACCTGTTTTGACTGGCTCAAAAAGGACTCAAACCGGAACAAACAGGCTCAAACCGGTTTTGACCGCCTGAAACCTGACTCAAACCGGACTAGACCGGCTCACACCGGTTTTGAATGGCTCAAACTGGACTCAAACAGGAACAGACCGGCTCAAACAGTAACAGACCGGCTCAAACCGGCTCAAGCCAGACCAGACCGGCTCAAACTGCCTCAAACCTGACCAGAACATCTCAAACCGGCTTTCACCGCCTCAAACCGTACTCATACGGGTTTTGACCAGATCAAACCAGGCCAGACCGGCTCAAACGATTTTGACTGGCTCAAACCGGACTCAAACCGGACTAGACCAACTCAAACTGGTTTTGAACGGCTCAAACCGGACTCAAACAGGAACAGACCGGCTCAAACAGGAACAGACCAGCTCAAACCGGCTCACACCAGACCAGAATGGCTCAAACCGGCTCAAACCGGACCAGAACATCTCAAACCGGTTTTCACCGGCTCAAACCGGTCTCATACGGGTTTTGACCAGATCAAACCAGGCCAGACCTGCTCAAACCGGTTTTGACCGGCTCAAACTGGACTCAAACCCGACCAGACCGGCTCAAACCGGTTTTGACCGGCTCAAACAGACTCAAACCGGTTTTGACCATATTTATCCGGACCAGACCAGCTCAAAACGGTTTTGACCTGCTCAAACCGGACTCAAACCAGGCCAGACCGGCTCAAACCGGTTTTGACGGGCTCAAACCGGACTCAAACCGGACCAGACCGGCTCAAACCTGTTTTGACTGGCTCAAAAAGGACTCAAACCGGAACAAACAGGCTCAAACCGGTTTTGACTGCCTGAAACCTGACTCAAACCGGACTAGACCGGCTCACACGGTTTTGAATGGCTCAAACTGGACTCAAACAGGAACAGACCGGCTCAAACAGTAACAGACCGGCTCAAACCGGCTCAAGCCAGACCAGACCGGCTCAAACTGCCTCAAACCTGACCAGAACATCTCAAACCGGCTTTCACCGCCTCAAACCGTACTCATACGGGTTTTGACCAGATCAAAGCAGGCCAGACCGTCTCAATCGATTTTGACTGGCTCAAACCGGACTCAAACCGGACTAGACCAGCTCAAACCGGTTTTGAACGGCTCAAACCGGACTCAAACCGGACTAGACCGGCTCAAACAGGAACAGACCAGCTCAAACCGGCTCACACCAGACCAGAATGGCTCAAACCGGCTCAAACGGGACCAGAACATCTCAAACCGGTTTTCACTGGCTCAAACCGGTCTCATACGGGTTTTGACCAGATCAAACCAGGCCAGACCGGCTCAAACCTGTTTTGACTGGCTGAAACCGGACTCAAACCGGCCCAGACCGGTTTCAATCGGTTTTGACAGGCTCAAACCGGACCAGACCAGCTCAAACCGAACCAGACCAGCTGAAACCGGTTTTGACTGGCTCAAACCGGACTAAAATATGACTGGACCGGCTCAAACCGGATCAATCCAGGCCAGACCGGCTCAAACCGGTTTTGACCAGCTCAAACAGGACTCAAACCGGACTCAAACGGGTTTTGACCAAATCAAACCAGGCCAGACCGGCTCAAACCAATTTTGACCGGCTCAAACTGGACTCAAACCCGACCAGCCCGGCTCAAACCGGTTTTGACCGGCTCAAACAGACTCAAACTGGTTTTGACCGTATTTTCGGACCAGATCAGCTCAAAACGGTTTTGACCTGCTCAAACCGGACTCAAACCAGGCCAGACCGGCTCAAACTGGTTTTGAACGGCTCAAACTGGACTCAAACCGGACCAGACCGGCTCAAACCTGTTTTGACTGGCTCAAAAAGGACTCAAACCGGAACAAACAGGCTCAAACCGGTTTTGACCGCCTGAAACCTGACTCAAACCGGACTAGACCGGCTCACACCGGTTTTGAATGGCTCAAACTGGACTCAAACAGGAACAGACCGGCTCAAACAGTAACAGACCGGCTCAAACCGGCTCAAGCCAGACCAGACCGGCTCAAACTGCCTCAAACCTGACCAGAACATCTCAAACCGGCTTTCACCGCCTCAAACCGTACTCATACGGGTTTTGACCAGATCAAAGCAGGCCAGACCGTCTCAATCGATTTTGACTGGCTCAAACCGGACTCAAACCGGACTAGACCAACTCAAACTGGTTTTGAACGGCTCAAACTGCTCAAACCGACTCAAACAGGAACAGACCTGCTCAAACAGGAACAGACCAGCTCAAACCGGCTCACACCAGACCAGAATGGCTCAAACCGGCTCAAACGGACCAGAACATCTCAAACCGGTTTTCACCGGCTCAAACCGGTCTCATACGGGTTTTGACCAGATCAAACCAGGCCAGACCTGCTCAAACCGGTTTTGACCGGCTCAAACTGGACTCAAACCCGACCAGACCGGCTCAAACCGGTTTTGACCGGCTCAAACAGACTCAAACCGGTTTTGACCATATTTATCCGGACCAGACCAGCTCAAAACGGTTTTGACCTGCTCAAACCGGACTCAAACCAGGCCAGACCGGCTCAAACCGGTTTTGACTGGCTCAAACCGGACTCAAACCGGACCAGACCGGCTCAAACCTGTTTTGACTGGCTCAAAAGGACTCAAACCGAACAAACAGGCTCAAACCGGTTTTGACTGCCTGAAACCTGACTCAAACCGGACTAGACCGGCTCACACCGGTTTTGAATGGCTCAAACTGGACTCAAACAGGAACAGACCGGCTCAAACAGTAACAGACCGGCTCAAACCGGCTCAAGCCAGACCAGACCGGCTCAAACTGCCTCAAACCTGACCAGAACATCTCAAACCGGCTTTCACCGCCTCAAACCGTACTCATACGGGTTTTGACCAGATCAAAGCAGGCCAGACCGTCTCCAATCGATTTTGACTGGCTCAAACCGGACTCAAACCGGACTAGACCAGCTCAAACCGGTTTTGAACAGCTCAAACCGGACTCAAACAGGAACAGACCGGCTCAAACAGGAACAGACCAGCTCAAACCGGCTCACACCAGACCAGAATGGCTCAAACCGGCTCAAACCGGACCAGAACATCTCAAACCGGTTTTCACTGGCTCAAACCGGTCTCATACGGGTTTTGACCAGATCAAACCAGGCCAGACCGGCTCAAACCGGTTTTGACTGGCTGAAACCGGACTCAAACCGGCCCAGACCGGTTTCAATCGGTTTTGACAGGCTCAAACCGGACCAGACCAGCTCAAACCGAACCAGACCAGCTGAAACCGGTTTTGACTGGCTCAAACCGGACTAAAATATGACTGGACCGGCTCAAACCGGATCAATCCAGGCCAGACCGGCTCAAACCGGTTTTGACCAGCTCAAACCGGACTCAAACGGGTTTTGACCAAATCAAACCAGGCCAGACTGGCTCAAACCAATTTTGACCGGCTCAAACTGGACTCAAACCCGACCAGCCCGGCTCAAACCGGTTTTGAATGGCTCAAACTGGACTCAAACAGGAACAGACCGGCTCAAACAGTAACAGACCGGCTCAAACCGGCTCAAGCCAGACCAGACCGGCTCAAACTGCCTCAAACCTGACCAGAACATCTCAAACCGGCTTTCACCGCCTCAAACCGTACTCATACGGGTTTTGACCAGATCAAAGCAGGCCAGACCGTCTCCAATCGATTTTGACTGGCTCAAACCGGACTCAAACCGGACTAGACCGGCTCAAACCGGTTTTGAACGGCTCAAACCGGACTCAAACAGGAACAGACCGGCTCAAACAGGAACAGACCAGCTCAAACCGTCTCACACCAGACCAGAATGGCTCAAACCGGCTCAAACCGGACCAGAACATCTCAAACCGGTTTTCACCGGCTCAAACCCGTCTCATACGGGTTTTGACCAGATCAAACCAGGCCAGACCTGCTCAAACCGGTTTTGACCGGCTCAAACTGGACTCAAACCCGACCAGACCGGCTCAAACCAGTTTTGACCGGCTCAAACAGACTCAAACCGGTTTTGACCATATTTATCCGGACCAGACCAGCTCAAAACGGTTTGGACCTGCTCAAACCGGACTCAAACCAGGCCAGACCGGCTCAAACCGGTTTTGACCGGCTCAAACCGGACTCAAACCGGACCAGACCGGCTCAAACCTGTTTTGACTGGCTCAAAAAGGACTCAAACCGGAACAAACAGGCTCAAACCGGTTTTGACCGGCTGAAACCTGACTCAAACCGGACTAGACCGGCTCACACCGGTTTTGAATGGCTCAAACTGGACTCAAACAGGACCAGACCGGCTCAAACAGTAACAGACCGGCTCAAACCGGCTCAAGCCAGACCAGACCGGCTCAAACCGGCTCAACCGGACCAGAACATCTCAAACCGGTTTTCACCGGCTCAAACCGGTCTCATACGGGTTTTGACCAGATCAAACCAGGCCAGACCCTCTCCAATCGATTTTGACTGGCTCAAACCGGACTCAAACCGGACTAGACCGGCTCAAACCAGTTTTGAACGGCTCAAACAGGACTCAAACAGGAACAGACAGGCTCAAGCAGGAACAGACCAGCTCAAACCGGCTCACACCAGACCAGAATGGCTCAAA
The DNA here is from genome assembly GCA_023783455.1 of Erythrocebus patas. Classification (NCBI taxonomy): domain Eukaryota; kingdom Metazoa; phylum Chordata; class Mammalia; order Primates; family Cercopithecidae; genus Erythrocebus; species Erythrocebus patas. Next base: position 3,853 of record JAKFHT010002771.1, on the reverse strand, counting down.
CCGGCTCAAACCGGACCAGAACATCTCAAACCGGTTTTCACCGGCTCAAACCGGTCTCATACGGGTTTTGACCAGATCAAACCAGGCCAGACCGGCTCAAACCGGTTTTGACTGGCTCAAACAGGACTCAAACCGGCCCAGACCGGATTCAATCGGTTTTGACAGGCTCAAACTGGACTCAAACCCGACCAGACCGGCTCAAACCGAACCAGACCGGCTGAAACCGGTTTTGACTGGCTCAAACCAGAATAAAACATGACTGGACCGGCTCAAACCGGCTCACACCAGACCAGAACGGCTCAAACCGGTTTTGACCAGCTCAAACCGGACTCAAACGGGTTTTGACCAAATCAAACCAGGCCAGACCGGCTCAAACCAATTTTGACCGGCTCAAACTGGACTCAAACCCGACCAGACCGGCTCAAACCGGTTTTGACCGGCTCAAACAGACTCAAACTGGTTTTGACCGTATTTTTCCGGACCAGATCAGCTCAAAACGGTTTGGACCTGCTCAAACCGGACTCAAACCAGGCCAGACCGGCTCAAACCGGTTTTGACCGGCTCAAACCGGACTCAAAGCGGACCAGACCGGCTCAAACCTGTTTTGACTGGCTCAAAAAGGACTCAAACCGGAACAAACAGGCTCAAACCGGTTTTGACCGGCTGAAACTGGACTCAAACCGGACTAGACCGGCTCACACCGGTTTTGAATGGCTCAAACTGGACTCAAACAGGAACAGACCGGCTCAAACAGTAACAGACCAGCTCAAACCGTCTCACACCAGACCAGAATGGCTCAAACCGGCTCAAACCGGACCAGAACATCTCAAACCGGCTTTCACCGGCTCAAACCTGTCTCATAGGGGTTTTGACCAGATCAAACCAGGCCAGACCGGCTCAAACCGGTTTTGACCGGCTGAAACCGGACTCAAACCGGACTAGACCGGCTCAAACCGGTTTTGAACGGCTCAAACCGGACTCAAACCGGACCAGACCGGCTCAAACCGAACCAGACCGGCTGAAACCGGTTTTGACTAGCTCAAACCGGACTAAAACATGACCGGACCGGCTCAAACCGGATCAATCCAGGCCAGACCGGCTCAAACCGGTTTTGACCAGCTCAAACCGGACTCAAACGGGTTTTGACCAAATCAAACCAGGCCAGACTGGCTCAAACCGATTTTGACCGGCTCAAACTGGACTCAAACCCGACCAGCCCGGCTCAAACCGGTTTTGAATGGCTCAAACTGGACTCAAACAGGAACAGACCGGCTCAAACAGTAACAGACCGGCTCAAACCGGCTCAAGCCAGACCAGACCGGCTCAAACTGCCTCAAACCTGACCAGAACATCTCAAACCGGCTTTCACCGCCTCAAACCGTACTCATACGGGTTTTGACCAGATCAAAGCAGGCCAGACCCTCTCCAATCGATTTTGACTGGCTCAAACCGGACTCAAACCGGACTAGACCGGCTCAAACCGGTTTTGACTGGCTCAAACCGGACTCAAACAGGAACAGACAGCTCAAACAGGAACAGACCAGCTCAAACCGTCTCACACCAGACCAGAATGGCTCAAACCGGCTCAAACCGGACCAGAACATCTCAAACCGGTTTTCACCGGCTCAAACCGGTCTCATAGGGGTTTTGACCAGATCAAACCAGGCCAGACCGGCTCAAACCGGTTTTGACCGGCTGAAACCGGACTCAAACCGGCCCAGACCGGTTTCAATCGGTTTTGACAGGCTCAAACCGGACCAGACCGGCTCAAACCGAACCAGACCGGCTGAAACCGGTTTTGACTAGCTCAAACCGGACTAAAACATGACCGGACCGGCTCAAACCGGATCAATCCAGGCCAGACCGGCTCAAACCGGTTTTGACCAGCTCAAACCGGACTCAAACGGGTTTTGACCAAATCAAACCAGGCCAGACTGGCTCAAACCGATTTTGACCGGCTCAAACTGGACTCAAACCCGACCAGCCCGGCTCAAACCGGTTTTGAATGGCTCAAACTGGACTCAAACAGGAACAGACCGGCTCAAACAGTAACAGACCAGCTCAAACCGGCTCAAGCCAGACCAGACCGGCTCAAACTGGCTCAAACCGGACCAGAACATCTCAAACCGGTTTTCACCGGCTCAAACCGGACTCAAACCGGACTAGACCGGCTCAAACCGGTTTTGACCAGATCAAACCAGGCCAGACACTCTCCAATCGATTTTGACTGGCTCAAACCGGACTCAAACCGGACTAGACCGGCTCAAACCGGTTTTGAACAGCTCAAACCGGACTCAAACAGCAACAGACAGGCTCAAGCAGGAACAGACCAGCTCAAACCGGCTCACACCAGACCAGAACGGCTCAAACCGGCTCAAACCGGACCAGAACATCTCAAACTGGTTTTCACCGGCTCAAACCGCTCAAACCGTCTCATACGGGTTTTGACCAGATCAAACCAGGCCAGACCGGCTCAAACCGGTTTTGACTGGCTGAAACCGGACTCAAACCGGCCCAGACCGGTTTCAATCGGTTTTGACAGGCTCAAACCGGACCAGACCGGCTCAAACCGAACCAGACCGGCTGAAACCGGTTTTGACTGGCTCAAACCGGACTAAAACATGACTGGACCGGCTCAAACCGGACTCAAACCAGGCCAGACCGGCTCAAACCGGTTTTGACCAGCTCAAACCGGACTCAAACGGTTTTGACCAAATCAAACCAGGCCAGACCGGCTCAAACCAATTTTGACCGGCTCAAACTGGACTCAAACCCGACCAGACCGGCTCAAACCGGTTTTGACCGGCTCAAACAGACTCAAACTTGTTTTGACCGTATTTTTCCGGACCAGATCAGCTCAAAACGGTTTTGACCTGCTCAAACCGGACTCAAACCAGGCCAGACAGGCTCAAACCGGTTTTGACCGGCTCAAACCGGACTCAAACCGGACCAGACCGGCTCAAACCTGTTTTGACTGGCTCAAAAAGGACTCAAACCGGAACAAACAGGCTCAAACCGGTTTTGACCGGCTGAAACCTGACTCAAACCGGACTAGACCGGCTCACACCGGTTTTGAATGGCTCAAACTGGACTCAAACAGGAACAGACCGGCTCAAACAGTAACAGACCGGCTCAAACCGGCTCAAGCCAGACCAGACCGGCTCAAACTGCCTCAAACCTGACCAGAACATCTCAAACCGGCTTTCACCGCCTCAAACCGTACTCATACGGGTTTTGACCAGATCAAACCAGGCCAGACACTCTCCAATCGATTTTGACTGGCTCAAACCGGACTCAAACCGGACTAGACCGGCTCAAACCGGTTTTGAACAGCTCAAACCGGACTCAAAGAGGAACAGACAGCTCAAACAGGAACAGACCAGCTCAAACCGACTCACACCAGACCAGAACGGCTCAAACCGGCTCAAACCGGTTTTGACCAGCTCAAACAGACTCAAACCGGTTTTCACCGGCTCAAACCGGTCTCATACGGGTTTTGACCACATCAAACCAGCCCAGACAGGCTCAAACCGGTTTTGACTGGCTGAAACCGGACTCAAACCGGCCCAGACCGGTTTCAATCGGTTTTCACAGGCTCAAACCGGTCCAGACCGGCTCAAACCGAACCAGACCGGCTGAAACCGGTTTTGACTGGCTCAAACCGGACTAAAATATGACTGGACCGGCTCAAACCGGATCAATCCAGGCCAGACCGGCTCAAACCGGTTTTGACCAGCTCAAACCGGACTCAAACGGGTTTTGACCAAATCAAACCAGGCCAGACCGGCTCAAACCAATTTTGACCGGCTCAAACTGGACTCAAACCCGACCAGCCCGGCTCAAACCGGTTTTG
>JAKFHT010002770.1:0-13639 GCA_023783455.1 Erythrocebus patas | reverse complement strand
GAAACCGGTTTGAGCCGGTGAAAACCGGTTTGAGATGTTCTGGTCGGTTTGAGTCAGTTTGAGCCGGTCCGGTCATGTTTTAGTCGGTTTGAGCCGGTCCGGTCATGTTTTAGTCGGTTTGAGTCAGTTTGAGCCAGTCTGTTCCTGTTTGAGTCAGTTTGAGCCAGTCAAAACCGGTTTGAGATATTCTGGTCGGTTTGAGTCCAGTTTGAGCCGGTTTGAGCCATTCAAAACCGGTGTGAGCCGGTCTAGTCCGGTTTGAGTCCGGTTTGAGCCGGTCTAGTCCGGTTTGAGCCTGTTTGTTCCTGTTTGAGTCCTTTTTGAGCCAGTCAAAACAGGTTTGAGCCGGTCTGGTCCGGTTTGAGTCTGGTTTGAGCCGGTCAAAACCGGTTTGAGCCGGTCTGGCCTGGTTTGAGTCCAGTTTGAGCAGGTCAAAACCGTTTGAGCTGGTCTGGTCCGGATAAATACGGTCAAAACCGGTTTGAGTCTGTTTGAGCCGGTGAAAACCGGTTTGAGCCGGTCTGGTCGGTTTGAGTCCAGTTTGAGCCAGTCAAAATTGGTTTGAGCCGGTCTGGCCTGGTTTGATCTGGTCAAAACCGTTTGAGTCCGGTTTGAGCTGGTCAAAACCGGTTTGAGCCGGTCTGGCCTGGATTGATCCGGTTTGAGCCGGTCCGGTCATGTTTTAGTCCGGTTTGAGCCAGTCAAAACCGGTTTCAGCCGGTCTGGTTCGGTTTGAGCCGGTCTGGTCCGGTTTGAGCCTGTCAAAACCGATTGAAACCGGTCTGGGCCGGTTTGAGTCCGGTTTCAGCCAGTCAAAACCGGTTTGAGCCGGTCTGGCCTGGTTTGATCTGGTCAAAACCCGTATGAGACCGGTTTGAGCCGGTGAAAACCGGTTTGAGCCGTTCTGGTCTGGTGTGAGCCGGTTTGAGCCGTTCTGCTCTGGTGTGAGCCGGTTTGAGCTGGTCTCTTCCTGTTTGAGCCAGTCTGTTCCTGTTTGAGTCCGGTTTGAGCCGTTCAAAACCGGTTTGAGCGGTCTAGTCGGTTTGAGTCTGGTTTGAGCCAGTCAAAATCGATTGAGACGGTCTGGCCTGGTTTGATCTGGTCAAAACCCGTATGAGTCCGGTTTGAGCCGGTGAAAACCGGTTTGAGATGTTCTGGTCCTGTTTGAGTCCAGTTTGAGCCATTCAAAACCGGTGTGAGCCGGTCTAGTCCGGTTTGAGTCCGGTTTCAGCTGGTCAAAACCGGTTTGAGCGGTCTGTTCCTGTTTGAGCCGGTCTGGTCGGTTTGAGTCCTTTTGAGCCAGTCAAAACAGGTTTGAGCCGGTCTGGTCGGTTTGAGTCGGTTTGAGCCAGTCAAAATCGATTGGAGCGGTCTGGCCTGGTTTGATCTGGTCAAAACCCGTATGAGTCGGTTTGAGCGGTGAAAACCGGTTTGAGCCGTGAAAACCGGTTTGAGATATTCTGGTCGGTTTGAGCCAGTTTGAGCGGTCTGGTCTGGCTTGAGCCGGTTTGAGCCGGTCTGTTACTGTTTGAGCCGGTCTGTTCCTGTTTGAGTCCAGTTTGAGCCATTCAAAACCGGTGTGAGCCGGTCTAGTCCGGTTTGAGTCTGGTTTCAGCCGGTCAAAACCGGTTTGAGCCTGTTTGTTCAGGTTTGAGTCCTTTTTGAGCCAGTCAAAACAGGTTTGAGCCGGTCTGGTCCGGTTTGAGTCCGGTTTGAGCCGGTCAAAATTGGTTTGAGCCGGTCTGGCCTGGTTTGAGTCCGGTTTGAGCAGGTCAAAACCGTTTGAGCTGGTCTGGTCCGGATAAATACGGTCAAAACCGGTTTGAGTCTGTTTGAGCCGGTCAAAACTGGTTTGAGCCGGTCTGGTCGGGTTTGAGTCCAGTTTGAGCCGGTCAAAATTGTTTTGAGCTCGTCTGGCCTGGTTTGATTTGGTCAAAACCCGTTTGAGTCCGGTTTGAGCTGGTCAAAACCGGTTTGAGCCGGTCTGGCCTGGATTGATCCGGTTTGAGCCGGTCCGGTCATGTGTTAGTCCGGTTTGAGCCAGTCAAAACCGGTTTCAGCCGGTCTGGTTCGGTTTGAGCCGGTCTGGTCTGGTTTGAGCCTGTCAAAACCGATTGAAACCGGTCTGGGCCTGTTTGAGTCCGGTTTCAGCCAGTCAAAACCGGTTTGAGCCGGTCTGGCCTGGTTTGATCTGGTCAAAACCCGTATGAGACCGGTTTGAGCCGGTGAAAACCGGTTTGAGATGTTCTGGTCTGGTTTGAGCCGGTTTGAGCCGTTCTGGCCTGGTGTGAGCCGGTTTGAGCTGGTCTGTTCCTGTTTGAGCCGGTCTGTTCCTGTTTGAGTCCGGTTTGAGCCGTTCAAAACCGGTTTGAGCCGGTCTAGTCCTGTTTGAGTCCGGTTTGAGCCAGTCAAAATCGATTGGAGACGGTCTGGCCTGGTTTGATCTGGTCAAAACCCGTATGAGTACGGTTTGAGCCGGTGAAAACCGGTTTGAGATATTCTGGTCGGTTTGAGCCAGTTTGAGCGGTCTGGTCTGGCTTGAGCCGGTTTGAGCTGGTCTGTTCCTGTTTGAGCCGGTCTGTTCCTGTTTGAGTCCAGTTTGAGCCATTCAAAACCGGTGTGAGCCGGTCTAGTCCGGTTTGAGTCCGGTTTCAGCTGGTCAAAACCGGTTTGAGCCTGTTTGTTCCTGTTTGAGTCCTTTTTGAGCCAGTCAAAACAGGTTTGAGCCAGTCTGGTCGGTTTGAGTCCGGTTTGAGCCAGTCAAAATCGATTGGAGACGGTCTGGCCTGGTTTGATCTGGTCAAAATCGTATGAATACGGTTTGAGCCGGTGAAAACCGGTTTGAGGTGTTCTGGTCAGGTTTGAGCCAGTTTGAGCCGGTCTGGTCTGGCTTGAGCCGGTTTGAGCCAGTCTGTTACTGTTTGAGCGGTCTGTTCCTGTTTGAGTCCAGTTTGAGCCATTCAAAACCGGTGTGAGCCGGTCTAGTCCGGTTTGAGCAGTCTGGCCTGGTTTGATCTGGTCAAAACCGTTTGAGTCCGGTTTGAGCCTGTTTGTTCCGGTTTGAGTCCTTTTGAGCCAGTCAAAACAGGTTTGAGCCGGTCTGGTCTGGTTTGAGTCCGGTTTGAGCCGTTCAAAACCGGTTTGAGCCGGTCTGGCCTGGTTTGAGTCCAGTTTGAGCAGGTCAAAACCGTTTTGAACTGGGCTGGTCCGGATAAATCTGGTCAAAACCCGTTTGAGTCCGGTTTCAGCGGTCAAAACCGGTTTGAGCCGGTCTGGTCCTGTTTGAGTCCAGTTTGAGCCGGTCAAAATTGTTTTGAGCTGGTCTGGCCTGGTTTGATTTGGTCAAAACCCGTTTGAGTCCGGTTTGAGCTGGTCAAAACCGGTTTGAGCCGGTCTGGCCTGTTTGAGTCCGTTTGAGCCGGTCTGGTCGGTTTGAGTCCGTTTGAGCCAGTCAAAACCGGTTTGAGCCGTTCTGGTCTGGTTTGAGCCGGTTTGAGCCGGTCTGGTCTGGTTTGAGCCTGTCAAAACCGATTGAAACCGGTCTGGGCCTGTTTGAGTCCGGTTTCAGCCAGTCAAAACCGGTTTGAGCCGGTCTGGCCTGGTTTGATCTGGTCAAAACCCGTATGAGACCGGTTTGAGCCGGTGAAAACCGGTTTGAGATGTTCTGGTCTGGTTTGAGCCGGTTTGAGCCATTCTGGCCTGGTGTGAGCCGGTTTGAGCTGGTGTGTTCCTGTTTGAGCCGGTCTGTTCCTGTTTGAGAACGGTTTGAGCCGTTCAAAAGCGGTTTGAGCCGGTCTAGTCCGGTTTGAGTCCGGTTTGAGTCAGTCAAAATCGATTGGAGACGGTCTGGCCTGGTTTGATCTGGTCAAAACCCGTATGAGACCGGTTTGAGCCAGTGAAAACCGGTTTGAGATGTTCTGTTCCGGTTTGAGCCAGTTTGAGCCGGTCTGGTCTGGCTTGAGCCGGTTTGAGCCGGTCTGTTACTGTTTGAGCCGGTCTGTTCCTGTTTGAGTCCAGTTTGAGCCATTCAAAACCGGTGTGAGCCGGTCTAGTCCGGTTTGAGTCCGGTTTCAGCCGGTCAAAACCGGTTTGAGCCTGTTTGTTCCGGTTTGAGTCCTTTTTGAGCCAGTCAAAACAGGTTTGAGCCGGTCTGGTCCGGTTTGAGTCCGGTTTGAGCCGGTCAAAGGGGTTTGAGCCGGTCTGGCCTGGTTTGAGTCCGTTTGAGCAGGTCAAAACCGTTTTGAGCTGGTCTGGTCCGATAAATACGGTCAAAACCGGTTTGAGTCTGTTTGAGCCGGTCAAAACCGGTTTGAGCCGGTCTGGTCGGGTTTGAGTCCTTTTTGAGCCAGTCAAAACAGGTTTGAGCCGGTCTGGTCCGGTTTGAGTCCGGTTTGAGCCGGTCAAAACCGGTTTGAGCCGGTCTGGTCGGGTTTGAGTCCAGTTTGAGCCAGTCAAAACAGGTTTGAGCCAGTCTAGCCTGGTTTGATTTGGTCAAAACCCGTTTGAGTCCGGTTTGAGCGGTCAAAACCGGTTTGAGCCGGTCTGGCCTGGATTGATCCGGTTTGAGCCGGTCTGTTCATGTTTTAGTCAGGTTTGAGCCAGTCAAAACCGGTTTCAGCCGGTCTGGTTCGGTTTGAGCCGGTCTGGTCCTGTTTGAGCCGGTCTGTTCCTGTTTGAGTCCGGTTTGAGCTGGTCAAAACCGGTTTGAGCTGGTCTGGTCTGGTTTGAGTCCGGTTTGAGCCAGTCAAAACCGTTTGAGCCGGTCTGGTCCGGTTTGAGCCATTCAAAACCGGTGTGAGCCGGTCTAGTCTGGTTTGAGCCGGTGAAAACCGGTTTGAGATGTTCTGGTCGGTTTGAGCCAGTTTGAGACGGTCTGGTCTGGCTTGAGCCGGTTTGAGTCCGTTTGAGCCGGTCTGTTACTGTTTGAGCCGGTCTGTTCCTGTTTGAGTCCAGTTTGAGCCATTCAAAACCGGTGTGAGCTGGTCTAGTCCGGTTTGAGTCCGGTTTCAGCCAGTCAAAACCGGTTTGAGCCTGTTTGTTCCGGTTTGAGTCCGGTTTGAGTCCTTTTGAGGTAGTCAAAACAGGTTTGAGCCGGTCTGGTCCGGTTTGAGTCGGTTTGAGCCAGTCAAAACCGTTTTGAGCTGGTCTGGCCTGGTTTGATCTGGTCAAAAATCGTATGAATATGGTTTGAGCCGGTGAAAACCGGTATGAGGTGTTCTGGTCAGGTTTGGCCAGTTTGAGCCGGTCTGGTCTGGCTTGAGCCGGTTTGAGCCAGTCTGTTACTGTTTGAGCCGGTCTGTTCCTGTTTGAGTCCAGTTTGAGCCATTCAAAACCGGTGTGAGCCGGTCTAGTCCGGTTTGAGTCCGGTTTCAGCCGGTCAAATCCGGTTTGAGCCTGTTTGTTCCTGTGTGAGTCCTTTTTGAGCCAGTCAAAACAGGTTTGAGCCGGTCTGCTCCGGTTTGTGTCCAGTTTGAGCCGGTCAAATCCGGCTTGAGCCGGTCTGGCCTGGTTTGAGTCTGGTTTGAGCAGGTCAAAACCATTTTGAGCTGTTCTGGTCCAGATAAATACGGTTAAAACCGGTTTGAGAGTGTTTGAGCCAGTAAAAACCGGTTTGAGCCTGTATGGTCGGGTTTGAGTCCAGTTTGAGCCGGTCAAAGTTGGTTTGAGCCGGTCTGGCCTGGTTTGATTTGGTCAAAACACGTTTGAGTCCGGTTTGAGCTGGTCAAAACCGGTTTGAGCGGTCTGGCCTGGATTGATCCGGTTTGAGCCGGTTTGAGCCGGTCCGGTCATGTTTTAGTCCGGTTTGAGCCAGTCAAAACCGGTTTGAGCCGGTCTGGTCCGTTTGAGCCGGTCTGGTCTGGTTTGAGCCTGTCAAAACCGATTGAAACCGGTCTGGGCCGGTTTGAGTCCGGTTTCAGCCGGTCAAAACCGTTTGAGCCGGTCTGGCCTGGTTTGATCTGGTCAAAACCCGTATGAGACCGGTTTGAGCCAGTGAAAACCGGTTTGAGCCGTTCTGGTCTGGTGTGAGCGGTTTGAGCCGTTCTGGTCTGGTGTGAGCGGTTTGAGCTGGTCTGTTCCTGTTTGAGCCGGTCTGTTCCTGTTTGAGTCCGGTTTGAGCCGTTCAAAACCGGTTTGAGCTGGTCTGGTCCGGTTTGAGTCCGGTTTGAGCCAGTCAAAATCGATTGGAGCGGTCTGGCCTGGTTTGATCTGGTCAAAACCCGTATGAGTACGGTTTGAGCCGGTGAAAACCGGTTTGAGATGTTCTGGTCCGGTTTGAGCCGGTTTGAGCCGTTCTGGTCTGGTGTGAGCCGGTTTGAGCTGGTCTGGTCCGGTTTGAGCCGGTCTGGTCCGTTTGAGTCCGGTTTGAGCCGTTCAAAACCGGTTTGAGCCGGTCTAGTCCGGTTTGAGTCGGTTTGAGCCAGTCAAAATCGATTGGAGACGGTCTGGCCTGGTTTGATCTGGTCAAAACCCGTATGAGTACGGTTTGAGCGGTGAAAACCGGTTTGAGATATTCTGGTCGGTTTGAGCCAGTTTGAGCCGGTCTGGTCTGGCTTGAGCCGGTTTGAGCCAGTCTGTTACTGTTTGAGCCGGTCTGTTCCTGTTTGAGTCAGTTTGAGCCATTCAAAACCGGTGTGAGCCGGTCTAGTCTGGTTTGAGCCGGTTTCAGCCGGTCAAAACCGGTTTGAGCCTGTTTGTTCGGTTTGAGTCCTTTTGAGGTAGTCAAAACAGGTTTGAGCCGGTCTGGTCCGGTTTGAGCGGTCTGGTCGGTTTGAGCCAGTCAAAATCGATTGGAGACGGTCTGGCCTGGTTTGATCTGGTCAAAATCGTATGAATACGGTTTGAGCCGGTGAAAACCGGTTTGAGGTGTTCTGGTGAGGTTTGGCCAGTTTGAGCCGGTCTGGTCTGGCTTGAGCCGGTTTGAGCCGGTCTGTTACTGTTTGAGCGGTCTGTTCCTGTTTGAGTCCAGTTTGAGCCATTCAAAACCGGTGTGAGCCGGTCTAGTCCGGTTTGAGTCCGGTTTCAGCAGGTCAAAACCGGTTTGAGCCTGTTTGTTCCGGTTTGAGTCCTTTTTGAGCCAGTCAAAACAGGTTTGAGCCGGTCTGGTCCGGTTTGAGTCCGGTTTGAGCCGGTCAAAACCGGTTTGAGCCGGTCTGGCCTGGTTTGAGTCCGGTTTGAGCAGGTCAAAACCATTTTGAGCTGGTCTGGTCCGGATAAATACGGTCAAAACCGGTTTGAGTCTGTTTGAGCCAGTCAAAACCGGTTTGAGCCGGTCTGGTCGGGTTTGAGTCCAGTTTGAGCCGGTCAAAATTGGTTTGAGCCGGTCTGGCCTGGTTTGATTTGGTCAAAACACGTTTGAGTCCGGTTTGAGCCGTTCAAAACCGGTTTGAGCCGGTCTGGCCTGGTTTGATCTGGTCAAAACCCGTATGAGACCGGTTTGAGCCGGTGAAAACCGGTTTGAGATGTTCTGGTCCGGTTTGAGCCGGTTTGAGCCGTTCTGGTCTGGTGTGAGCCGGTTTGAGCTGGTCTGTTCCTGTTTGAGCCGGTCTGTTCCTGTTTGAGTCCGGTTTGAGCCGTTCAAAACCGGTTTGAGCCGGTCTAGTCCGGTTTCAGTCTGGTTTGAGCCAGTCAAAATCGATTGGAGACGGTCTGGCCTGGTTTGATCTTGTCAAAACCAGTATGAGTACGGTTTGAGCCGGTGAAAACCGGTTTGAGCCGGTCTGGTCGGGTTTGAGTCCAGTTTGAGCCGGTCAAAATTGGTTTGAGCCGGTCTGGCCTGGTTTGATTTGGTCAAAACACGTTTGAGTCCGGTTTGAGCTGGTCAAAACCGGTTTGAGCCGGTCTGGCCTGGATTGATCCGGTTTGAGCCGGTCTGTTCCTGTTTGAGTCCGTTTGAGCCAGTCAAAACCGGTTTGAGCCGGTCTGGTTCGGTTTGAGCCGGTCTGGTCCTGTTTGAGCCGGTCTGTTTCTGTTGGAGTCCGGTTTGAGCCGTTCAAAACCGGTGTGAGCTGGTCTGGTCCGGTTTGAGTCCGGTTTGAGCCAGTCAAAATCGATTGAGCGGTCTGGCCTGGTTTGATCTGGTCAAAACCCGTATGAGACGGTTTGAGCCGGTTTGAGCGGTGAAAACCGGTTTGAGATGTTCTGGTCGGTTTGAGCCAGTTTGAGCCGGTCTGGTCTGGCTTGAGCCGGTTTGAGCCAGTTTGAGCCGGTCTGTTACTGTTTGAGCCGGTCTGTTCCTGTTTGAGTCAGTTTGAGCCATTCAAAACCGGTTTGAGCGGTCTGGTCGGTTTGAGTCCGGTTTCAGCCGGTCAAAACCGGTTTGAGCCTGTTTGTTCCGGTTTGAGTCCGGTTTGAGTCCTTTTGAGGTAGTCAAAACAGGTTTGAGCCGGTCTGGTCCGGTTTGAGCGGTCTGGTCTGGTTTGAGCCAGTCAAAATCGATTGGAGCGGTCTGGCCTGGTTTGATCTGGTCAAAATCGTATGAATACGGTTTGAGCCGGTGAAAACCGGTTTGAGGTGTTCTGGTCAGGTTTGGCCAGTTTGAGCCGGTCTGGTCCGGTTTGAGTCCGGTTTGAGCCGGTCAAAACCGGTTTGAGCCGGTCTGGCCTGGTTTGAGTCCAGTTTGAGCAGGTCAAAACCGTTTTGAACTGGGCTGGTCCGGATAAATACGGTCAAAACCGGTTTGAGTCTCTTTGAGCCGGTCAAAACCGGTTTGAGCCGGTCTGGTCGGGTTTGAGTCCAGTTTGAGCCGGTCAAAATTGGTTTGAGCTGGTCTGGCCTGGTTTCATTTGGTCAAAACCCGTTTGAGTCCGGTTTGAGCTGGTCAAAACCCGTTTGAGTCGGTCTGGCCTGGATTGCTCTGGTTTGAGCCGGTCCGGTCATGTTTTAGTCCGGTTTGAGCCAGTCAAAACCGGTTTCAGCCGGTCTGGTTCGGTTTGAGCCGGTCTGGTCTGGTTTGAGCCTGTCAAAACCGTTTGAGTCGGTTTGAGCCGGTCTGGTCCTGTTTGAGTCGGTTTCAGCCAGTCAAAACCGGTTTGAGCGGTCTGGCCTGGTTTGATCTGGTCAAAACCGTATGAGACGGTTTGAGCCGGTGAAAACCGGTTTGAGCCGTTCTGGTCTGGTGTGAGCCGGTTTGAGCCGTTCTGCTCTGGTGTGAGCCGGTTTGAGCTGGTCTCTTCCTGTTTGAGCCAGTCTGTTCCTGTTTGAGTCCGGTTTGAGCCGTTCAAAACCGGTTTGAGCCGGTCTAGTCCGGTTTCAGTCTGGTTTGATCCAGTCAAAATCGATTGGAGACGGTCTGGCCTGGTTTGATCTGGTCAAAACCCGTATGAGTACGGTTTGAGCCGGTGAAAACCGGTTTGAGATGTTCTGGTCCGGTTTGAGCCAGTTTGAGCCGGTCTGGTCTGGCTTGAGCGGTTTGAGCTGGTCTGTTACTGTTTGAGCCGGTCTGTTCCTGTTTGAGTCCAGTTTGAGCCATTCAAAACCGTGTGAGCCGGTCTAGTCCGTTTGAGTCCGGTTTCAGCCGGTCAAAACCGGTTTGAGCCTGTTTGTTCAGGTTTGAGTCCTTTTGAGCCAGTCAAAACAGGTTTGAGCCGGTCTGGTCCGGTTTGAGTCCGGTTTGAGCCAGTCAAAACAGGTTTGAGCCGGTCTGGCCTGGTTTGAGTCGGTTTGAGCAGGTCAAAACCGTTTTGAGCTGGTCTGGTCCGGATAAATCTGGTCAAAACCGGTTTGAGTCGGTTTGAGCCGTTCAAAACCGGTTTGAGCCGGTCTGGTCGGTTTGAGTCCAGTTTGAGCCGGTCAAAATTGTTTTGAGCTCGTCTGGCCTGGTTTGATTTGGTCAAAACCCGTTTGAGTCGGTTTGAGCTGGTCAAAACCGGTTTGAGCAGTCTGGCCTGGATTGATCCGGTTTGAGCCGGTCCGGTCATGTTTTAGTCGGTTTGAGCGGTCTGGCCTGGTTTGATCTGGTCAAAACCCGTATGAGACGGTTTGAGCCGGTGAAAACCGGTTTGAGATGTTCTGGTCGGTTTGAGCGGTTTGAGCCGTTCTGGCCTTGTGTGAGCCGGTTTGAGCTGGTCTGTTCCTGTTTGAGCCGGTCTGTTCCTGTTTGAGTCCGGTTTGAGCCGTTCAAAACCGGTTTGAGCCGGTCTAGTCCTGTTTGAGTCCGGTTTGAGCCAGTCAAAATCGATTGGAGACGGTCTGGCCTGGTTTGATCTGGTCAAAACCCGTATGAGTACGGTTTGAGCCGGTGAAAACCGGTTTGAGATGTTCTGGTCCGGTTTGAGCCAGTTTGAGCCGGTCTGGTCTGGCTTGAGCCGGTTTGAGCTGGTCTGTTCCTGTTTGAGCCGGTCTGTTCCTGTTTGAGTCCAGTTTGAGCCATTCAAAACCGGTGTGAGCCGGTCTAGTCCGTTTGAGTCCGGTTTCAGCTGGTCAAAACCGGTTTGAGCCTGTTTGTTCCTGTTTGAGTCCTTTTTGAGCCAGTCAAAACAGGTTTGAGCCAGTCTGGTCGGTTTGAGTCGGTTTGAGCCAGTGAAAATCGATTGGAGACTGTCTGGCCTGGTTTGATCTGGTCAAACCCCGTATGAGTACGGTTTGAGCCGGTGAAAACCGGTTTGAGGTGTTCTGGTCAGGTTTGAGCCAGTTTGAGCCGGTCTGGTCTGGCTTGAGCCGGTTTGAGCCAGTCTGTTACTGTTTGAGCCGGTCTGTTCCTGTTTGAGTCCAGTTTGAGCCATTCAAAACCGGTGTGAGCCGGTCTAGTCCGGTTTGAGTCCAGTTTCATCTGGTCAAATCCGGTTTGAGCCTGTTTGTTCCGGTTTGAGTCCTTTTTGAGCCAGTCAAAACAGGTTTGAGCCGGTCTGGTCCGGTTTGAGTCTGGTTTGAGCCGGTCAAAACCGGTTTGAACCGGTCTGGCGTGGTTTGAGTCCGGTTTGAGCACCTCAAAACCGTTTTGAACTGGGCTGGTCCAGATAAATACGGTCAAAACCGGTTTGAGTCTGTTTGAGCCGGTCAAAACCGGTTTGAGCCGGTCTGGTCGGGTTTGAGTCCAGTTTGAGCGGGTCAAAATTGTTTTGAGCTGGTCTGGCCTGGTTTGATTTGGTCAAAACACGTTTGAGTCCGGTTTGAGCTTTTCAAAACCGGTTTGAGTCGGTCTTGCCTGGATTGATCTGGTTTGAGCCGGTCCGGTCATGTTTTAGTCCGGTTTGAGCCAGTCAAAACCGGTTTGAGCCGTTCTGGTCTGGTTTGAGCCGGTCTGGTCTGGTTTGAGCCTGTCAAAACCGATTGAAACCGGTCTGGGCCTGTTTGAGTCCGGTTTCAGCCAGTCAAAACCGGTTTGAGCCGGTCTGGCCTGGTTTGATCTGGTCAAAACCCGTTTGAGTCCGGTTTGAGCTGGTCAAAACCGGTTTGAGCGGTCTGGCCTGGATTGATCCGGTTTGAGCCGGTCTGTTCCTGTTTGAGTCCGGTTTGAGCCAGTCAAAACCGGTTTGAGCCGGTCTGGTTCGGTTTGAGCCGGTCTGGTCCTGTTTGAGCCGGTCTGTTCCTGTTTGAGTCCGGTTTGAGCCGTTCAAAACCGGTTTGAGCTGGTCTGGTCGGTTTGAGTCCGGTTTGAGCCAGTCAAAATCGATTGGAGCGGTCTGGCCTGGTTTGATCTGGTCAAAACCCGTTTGAGTCCGGTTTGAGTCGGTTTGAGCGGTGAAAACCGGTTTGAGATGTTCTGGTCGGTTTGAGCCAGTTTGAGCCGGTCTGGTCTGGCTTGAGCCGGTTTGAGCCGGTCTGTTACTGTTTGAGCCGGTCTGTTCCTGTTTGAGTCCAGTTTGAGCCATTCAAAACCGGTTTGAGCGGTCTGGTCGGTTTGAGCCGGTTTCAGCCGGTCAAAACCGGTTTGAGCCTGTTTGTTCGGTTTGAGTCCTTTTGAGGTAGTCAAAACAGGTTTGAGCCGGTCTGGTCCGGTTTGAGTCTGGTTTGAGCCAGTCAAAATCGATTGGAGCGGTCTGGCCTGGTTTGATCTGGTCAAAATCGTATGAATACGGTTTGAGCCGGTGAAAACCGGTTTGAGATGTTCTGGTCAGGTTTGAGCCAGTTTGAGCCGGTCTGGTCTGGTTTGAGTCCGGTTTGAGCCGGTCAAAACCGGTTTGAGCCGGTCTGGCCTGGTTTGAGTCCAGTTTGAGCAGGTCAAAACCGTTTTGAACTGGGCTGGTCCGGATAAATACGGTCAAAACCGGTTTGAGTCTGTTTGAGCCGGTCAAAACCGGTTTGAGCCGGTCTGGTCGGTTTGAGTCCAGTTTGAGCCGGTCAAAATTGTTTTGAGCTGGTCTGGCCTGGTTTGATTTGGTCAAAACCGTTTGAGTCCGGTTTGAGCTGGTCAAAACCGGTTTGAGCCGGTCTGGCCTGGATTGATCTGGTTTGAGCCGGTCCGGTCATGTTTTAGTCCGGTTTGAGCCAGTCAAAACCGGTTTGAGCCGGTCTGGTCCGGTTTGAGTCTGGTTTGAGCCTGTCAAAACCGGTTTGAGCCGGTCTGGTCCTGTTTGAGTCGGTTTGAGCCAGTCAAAACCGTTTTGAGCTGGTCTGGCCTGGTTTGATCTGGTCAAAACCCGTATGAGACCGGTTTGAGCCGGTGAAAACCGGTTTGAGATGTTCTGGTCCGGTTTGAGCCGGTTTGAGCCGTTCTGCTCTGGTGTGAGCCGGTTTGAGCTGGTCTGTTCCTGTTTGAGCCAGTCTGTTCCTGTTTGAGTCGGTTTGAGCCGTTCAAAACCGGTTTGAGCGGTCTAGTCCGGTTTGAGTCTGGTTTGAGCCAGTCAAAATCGATTGGAGCGGTCTGGCCTGGTTTGATCTGGTCAAAACCCGTATGAGTCGGTTTGAGCCGGTGAAAACCGGTTTGAGATGTTCTGGTCCTGTTTGAGTCAGTTTGAGCCATTCAAAACCGGTGTGAGCGGTCTAGTCGGTTTGAGTCCGGTTTCAGCGGTCAAAACCGGTTTGAGCCTGTTTGTTCCGGTTTGAGTCCTTTTGAGCCAGTCAAAACAGGTTTGAGCCGGTCTGGTCCGGTTTGAGTCGGTTTGAGCCAGTCAAAATCGATTGGAGCGGTCTGGCCTGGTTTGATCTGGTCAAAACCCGTATGAGTACGGTTTGAGCCGGTGAAAACCGGTTTGAGATGTTCTGGTCGGTTTGAGCCAGTTTGAGCCGGTCTGGTCTGGCTTGAGCGGTTTGAGCCAGTCTGTTACTGTTTGAGCCGGTCTGTTCCTGTTTGAGTCCAGTTTGAGCCATTCAAAACCGGTGTGAGCCGGTCTAGTCCGGTTTGAGTCCGGTTTCAGCCGGTCAAAACCGGTTTGAGCCTGTTTGTTCCGGTTTGAGTCCTTTTGAGCCAGTCAAAACAGGTTTGAGCCGGTCTGGTCCGGTTTGAGTCCGGTTTGAGCCAGTCAAAACGGTTTGAGCCGGTCTGGCCTGGTTTGAGTCCGGTTTGAGCAGGTCAAAACCGTTTGAGCTGGTCTGGTCCGGATAAATACGGTCAAAACCGGTTTGAGTCTGTTTGAGCCGGTCAAAATTGGTTTGAGCCGGTCTGGTCGGTTTGAGTCCAGTTTGAGCCGGTCAAAATTGGTTTGAGCCGGTTTGAGCGGTCTGGCCTGGTTTGATTTGGTCAAAACCCGTTTGAGTCCGG
>JAKFHT010002769.1:0-13678 GCA_023783455.1 Erythrocebus patas | reverse complement strand
TGAACGGATTATATTTCCTTTTTCACCATAGCCCTCTATGGGTTTCCATATATCCCTTTGCCAATTCCATAAGAACAGCCTTAGCGAAGGCTTCTTGAAGTGAAAATGTAACTCTGTGAGATGAATTAACAGAACACAGATCAGTTCTTCAGAAAGCTTTCCAGTTTTGAGCGGAAGATATTTCCTTCACCATAGCCCTCTAAGGGCTTCCAAATATCCTTGCCAATTCCACAAGAACAGCCTTAGCGAAAGGCTTCTTGAAGTGAAAATGTAACTCTGTGAGATGAATTAACAGAACACAGAGCACTTTCTCAGAAAGCTTCTTTCCAGTTTTGAACGGAAGATGTTTCCTTCTTCACCATAGCCCTCTAAGGGCTTCCAAATATCCTTTGCCAATTCCATAAGAACAGCCTTAGCGAATGGCTTCTTGAAGGAAAGATGTAACTCTGTAGATGAATTAACAGAACACAGAGCAGTTTCTCAGAAAGCTTCTTTCCAGTTTTGTACGGAAGATATTTCCTTCACCATAGCCTTCTATGGGCTTCCAAATATCCTTGCCAATTCCACAAGAACAGCCTTAGCGAAGGCTTCTTGAAGGGAAAGATGTAACTCTGTGACATGAATTAACAGAACACAGAGCAGTTTCTCAGAAAGCTTCTTTCCAGTTTTGAACGGAAGATATTTCCTTTTTCACCGTAGCCTTCTATGGGCTTCCAAATATCCCTTTGCCAATTCCACAAGAACAGCCTTAGCGAATGGTTTCTTGAAGGGAAAGATGTAACTCTGTGAGATGAATTAACAGAACACAGAGCAGTTTCTCAGAAAGCTTCTTTCCAGTTTTGAACGGAAGATATTTCCTTTTTCACCGTAGCCCTCTATGGGCTTCCAAATATCTCCTTGCTATTTCCACAAGAACAGCCTTAGCGAAAGGCTTCTTGAATGGAAAGATGTAACTCTGTGAGATGAATTAACAGAACACAGCAGTTTCTCAGAAAGCTTCTTTCCAGTTTTGAACGGAAGATATTTCCTTTTTCACCATAGCCCTCTATGGGCTTCCAAATATCCCTTGCCAATTCCACAAGAACAGCCTTAGCGAAAGGCTTCTTGAAGGAAAGATGTAACTCTGTAGATGAATTAACAGAACACAGAGCAGTTTCTCAGAAAGCTCCTTTCCAGTTTTCTACGGAAGATATTTCCTTTTTCACCATAGCCTTCTATGGGCTTCCAAATATCCCTTTGCCAATTCCACAACAACAGCCTTAGCGAAAGGCTTTTGAAGGAAAGATGTAACTCTGTGAGATGAATTAACAGAACACAGATCAGTTCTTCAGAAAGCTTTCCAGTTTTGAACGGAAGATATTTCCTTTTTCACCATAGCCCTCTAAGGGCTTCCAAATATCCCTTTGCCAAGTCCAAAAGAACAGCCTTAGCGAAAGGCTTCTTGAAGTGAAAAATGTAACTCTGTGAGATGAATTAACAGAACACAGAGCACTTTCTCAGAAAGCTTCTCTCCAGTTTTGAACGGATTATATTTCCTTTTTCACCATAGCCCTCTATGGGCTTCCAAATATCTCTCTGCCAATTCCACAAGAACAGCCTTAGCGAAAGGCTTCTTGAAGAGAAAGATGTAACTCTGTGAGATGAATTAACAGAACACAGAGCAGTTTCTCAGAAAGCTTCTTTCCAGTTTTGAACGGAAGATATTTCCTTTTCACCATAGCCTTCTATGGGCTTCCAAATATCCTTTGCCAATTCCATAAGAACAGCCTTAGCGAAAGGCTTCTTGAAGGGAAAGATGTAACTCTGTGGGATGAATTAACAGAACACAGAGCAGTTTCTCAGAAAGCTTCTTTCCAGTTTTGAACGGAAGATATTTCCTTTTTCACCATAGCCCTCTAATTGCTTCCAAATATCCCTTTGCCAATTCCACAAGAACAGCCTTAGCGAAAGGCTTCTTGAAGGGAAAGATGTAACTCTGTGAGATGAATTAACAGAACACAGAGCAGTTTCTCAGAAAGCTTCTTTCCAGTTTTGAACGGAAGATATTTCCTTTTTCACCATAGCCCTCTAAGGGCTTCCAAATATCCTTGCTAATTCCACAAGAACAGCCTTAGCGAAAGGCTTCTTGAAGGGAAAGATGTAACTCTGTGAGATGAATTAACAGAACACAGAGCAGTTTCTCAGAAAGCTTCTTTCCAGTTTTGAACGGAAGATATTTCCTTCTTCACCATAGCCCTCTAGGGGTTCCAAATATCCCTTTGCCAATTCCACAAGAACAGCCTTAGCGAAAGGCTTCTTGAAGGGAAAGATGTAACTCTGTGAGATGAATTAACAGAACACAGAGCAGTTTCTCAGAAAGCTTCTTTCCAGTTTTGAATGGAAGATATTTCCTTTTTCACCATAGCCCTCTAATTGCTTCCAAATATCTCTCTGCCAATTCCACAAGAACAGCCTTAGCGAAAGGCTTCTTGAAGAGAAAGATGTAACTCTGTGAGATGAATTAACAGAACACAGAGCAGTTTCTCAGAAAGCTTCTTTCCAGTTTTGAAAGGAAGATATTTCCTTTTTCAACGTAGCCTTCTATGGGCTTCCAAATATCCCTTTGCCAATTCCAAATGAACAGCCTTAGCGAAAGGCTTCTTGAAAGGAAAGATGTAACTCTGTGAGATGAATTAACAGAACACAGAGCAGTTTCTCAGAACGCTTCTTTCCAGTTTTGAACGGAAGATGTTTCCTTTTTCACTATAGCCCTCTATAGGCTTCCATATATCCCTTTGCCAATTCCACAAGAACAGTCTTAGCGATAGACTTCTTGAAGGGAAAGATGTAACTCTGTGAGATGAATTCACAGAACACAGAGCAGTTTCTCAGAAAGCTTCTTTCCAGTTTTGAACGGAAGATATTTCCTTTTTCACCATAGCCCTCTATGGGCTTCCAAATATCCCTTTGCCAATTCCACAAGAACAGCCTTAGCGAAAGGCTTCTTGAAGGGAAAGATGTAACTCTGTGAGATGAATTAACAGAACACAGAGCAGTTTCTCAGAAAGCTTCTTTCCAGTTTTGAACGGAAGATATTTCCTTTTCACCATAGGCCTCTAAGGGCTTCCAAATATCCCTTTGCCAATTCCACAAGAACAGCCTTAGCGAAAGGCTTCTTGAAGGGAAAGATGTAACTCTGTGAGATGAATTAACAGAACACAGAGCAGTTTCTCAGAAAGCTTCTTTCCAGTTTTGAACGGAAGATATTTCCTTTTCACCATAGCCCTCTAAGGGCTTCCAAATATCCCTTTGCCAATTCCACAAGAACAGCCTTAGCGAAAGGCTTCTTGAAGGGAAAGATGTAACTCTGTGAGATGAATTAACAGAACACAGAGCAGTTTCTCAGAAAGCTTCTTTCCAGTTTTGAACGGAAGATATTTCCTTTTTCACTATAGCCCTCTACGGGCTTCCAAATATCCCTTTGCCAACTCCACAAGAACAGCCTTAGCGAAAGGCTTCTAGTAGGGAAAGATGTAACTCTGTGAGATGAATTAACAGAACACAGAGCAGTTTCTCAGAAAGCTTCTTTCCAGTTTTGAACGGAAGATATTTCCTTTTTCACCATAGCCCTCTATGGGCTTCCAAATATCCCTTTGCCAAGTCCAAAAGAACAGCCTTAGCGAAAGGCTTCTTGAAGTGAAAATGTAACTCTGTGAGATGAATTAACAGAACACAGAGCAGTTTCAGAAAGCTTCTTCCAGTTTTGAACGGATTATATTTCCTTTTCACCATAGCCCTCTATGGGCTTCCAAATATCTCTCTGCCAATTCCACAAGAACAGCCTTAGCGAAAGGCTTCTTGAAGAGAAAGATGTAACTCTGTGAGATGAATTAACAGAACACAGAGCAGTTTCTCAGAAAGCTTCTTTCCAGTTTTGTACGGAAGTTATTTCCTTTTTCAACGTAGCCTTCTATGGGCTTCCAAATATCCCTTTGCCAATTCCATAAGAACAGCCTTAGCGAAAGGCTTCTTGAAGGGAAAGATGTATCTCTGTGAGATGAATTAACAGAACACAGAGCAGTTTCTCAGAAAGCTTCTTTCCAGTTTTGAATGGAAGATATTTCCTTTTTCACCATAGCCGTCTAATTCCTTCCAAATATCCCTTTGCCAATTCCACAAGAACAGCCTTAGCGAAAGGCTTCTTGAAGGGAAAGATGTAACTCTGTGAGATTAATTAACAGAACACAGAGCAGTTTCTCAGAAAGCTTCTTTCCAATTTTGAACGGAAGATATTTCCTTTTTCACTATAGCGCTCAACGGGCTTCCAAATATCCCTTTGCCAATTCCACAAGAACAGCCTTAGCGAAAGGCTTGTAGTAGGGAAAGATGCAACTCTGTGAAGTGAATTAACAGAACACAGAGCAGTTTCACAGAAAGCTTCTTTCCAGTTTTGAACGGAAGATATTTCCTTCTTCCCCATAGCCCTCTAGGGGTTCCAAATATCCCTTTGCCAATTCCACAAGAACAGCCTTAGCGAAAGGCTTCTTGAAGGGAAAGATGTAACTCTGTGAGATGAATTAACAGAACACAGAGCAGTTTCTCTGAAAGCTTCTTTCCAGTTTTGAACGGAAGATATTTCCTTTTTCACTATAGCCCTCTCTAGGCCTCCATATATCCCTTTGCCAATTCCACAAGAACAGCCTTAGCGAAAGGCTTCTTGAAGAGAAAGATGTAACTCTGTGAGATGAATTAACAGAACACAGAGCAGTTTCTCAGAAAGCTTCTTTCCAGTTTTGAAAGGAAGATATTTCCTTTTTCAACGTAGCCTTCTATGGGCTTCCAAATATCCCTTTGCCAATTCCAAAAGAACAGCCTTAGCGAAACGCTTCTTGAACGGAAAGATGTAACTCTGTGAGATGAATTAAGAGAACACAGAGCAGTTTCTCAGAAAGCTTCTTTCCAGTTTTGAACGGATGATATTTCCTTTTTCACTATAGCCCTCTATAGGCTTCCATATATCCCTTCGCCAATTCCACAAGAACAGTCTTAGCGATAGGCTTCTTGAAGGGAAAGATGTAACTCTGTGAGATGAATTCACAGAACACAGAGCAGTTTCTCAGAAAGCTTCTTTCCAGTTTTGAACGGAAGATATTTCCTTTTTCACCATAGCCCTCTATGGGCTTCCAAATATCCCTTTGCCAATTCCACAAGAACAGCCTTAGCGAAAGGCTTCTTGAAGGGAAAGATGTAACTCTGTGAGATGAATTAACAGAACACAGAGCAGTTTCTCAGAAAGCTTCTTTCCAGTTTTGAACGGAAGATATTTTTTTCACCATAGCCCTCTAAGGGCTTCCAAATATCCCTTTGCCAATTCCACAAGAACAGCCTTAGCGAAAGGCTTCTTGAAGGGAAAGATGTAACTGTGTGATATGAATTAACAGAACACAGAGCAGTTTCTCAGAAAGCTTCTTTCCAGTTTTGAACGGAAGATATTTCCTTTTTCACTATAGCCCTCTACGGGCTTCCAAATATCCCTTTGCCAACTCCACAAGAACAGCCTTAGCGAAAGGCTTCTAGTAGGGAAAGATGTAACTCTGTGAGATGAATTCACAGAACACAGAGCAGTTTCTCAGAAAGCTTCTTTCCAGTTTTGAACGGAAGATGTTTCCTTCTTCACCATAGCCCTCTATGGGCTTCCAAATATCCCTTTGCCAATTCCACAAGAACAGCCTTAGCGAAAGGCTTCTTGAAGGGAAAGATGTAACTCTGTGAGATGAATTAACAGAACACAGAGCAGTTTCTCAGAAAGTTTCTTTCCAGTTTTGTACGGAAGATATTTCCTTTTTCACCGTAGCCTTCTATGGGCTTCCAAATATCCCTTTGCCAATTCCACAAGAACAGCCTTAGCGAATGGCTTCTTGAAGGGAAAGATGTAACTCTGTGAGATGAATTAACAGAACACAGAGCAGTTTCTCAGAAAGCTTCTTTCCAGTTTTGAACGGAAGATATTTCCTTTTTCGCCATAGTCCTCTATGGGCTTCCTAATATCCCTTTGCCAATTCCACAAGAACAGCCTTAGCGAAAGGCTTCTTGAAGGGAAAGATGTAACTGTGTGATATGAATTAACAGAACACACAGCAGTTTCTCAGAAAGCTTCTTTCCAGTTTTGAACGGAAGATATTTCCTTTTTCACCATAGCCCTCTATGGGCTTCAAAATATCCCTTTCCCAATTCCACAAGAACAGCCTTAGCGAAAGGCTTCTTGAAGGGAAAGATGTAACTCTGTGAGATGAATTAAAAGAACACAGAGCAGTTTCTCAGAAAGCTCCTTTCCAGTTTTCTACGGAAGATATTTCCTTTTTCACCGCAGCCTTCTATGGGCTTCAAAATATCCCTTTGCCAATTCCACAAGAACAGCCTTAGCGAAAGGCTTCTTGAAGGGAAAGATGTAACTCTGTGAGATGAATTAACAGAACACAGAGCAGTTTCTCAGAAAGCTTCTTTCCAGTTTTGAAGGGAAGATATTTCCTCTTTCACCATAGCCCTCTATGGGCTTCCAAATATCCCTTTGCCAACTCCACAAGAACAGCCTTAGCGAAAGGCTTCTTGAAGGGAAAGATGTAACTCTGTGAGATGAATTAACAGAGCACAGAGCTGTTTCTCAGAAAGATTCTTTCCAGGTTTGAACGGAAGATATTTCCTTTTTCACCATAGCCCTCTATGGGCTTCCAAATATCCCTTTGCCAATTCCACAAGAACAGCCTTAACGAAAGGCTTCTTGACGGGAAAGATATAACTCTGTGAGATGAATTAACAGAACACAGAGCAGTTTCTCAGAAAGCTTCTTTCCAGTTTTCAACGGAAGATATGTCCTTTTTCACTATAGCCCTCTATGGGTTTCCATATATCCCTTTGTCAATTCCACAAGAACAGCCTTAGTGATAGGCTTCTTGAAGGGATAGATGTAACTCTGTGAGATGAATTAACAGAACACAGAGCAGTTTCTCAGAAAGCTTCTTTCCAGTTTTCAACGGAAAATATGTCCTTTTTCACTATAGCCCTCTATGGGTTTCCATATATCCCTTTGCCAATTCCACAAGAACAGCCTTAGCGATAGGCTTCTTGACGGGAAAGATGTAACTCTGTGAGATGAATTAACAGAACACAGAGCAGTTTCTCAGAAAGCTTCTTTCCAGTTTTGAACGGAAGATATTTCCTTCTTCACCATAGCCCTCTAGGGGTTCCAAATATCCCTTTGCCAATTCCACAAGAACAGCCTTAGCGAAAGGCTTCTTGAAGGGAAAGATGTAACTCTGTGAGATGAATTAACAGAACACAGAGCAGTTTCTCAGAAAGCTTCTTTCCAGTTTTGAATGGAAGATATTTCCTTTTCACCATAGCCCTCTAAGGGCTTCCAAATATCTCTCTGCCAATTCCACAAGAACAGCCTTAGCGAAAGGCTTCTTGAAGAGAAAGATGTAACTCTGTGAGATGAATTAACAGAACACAGAGCAGTTTCTCAGAAAGCTTTTTTCCCGTTTTGAAAGGAAGATATTTCCTTTTTCAACGTAGCCTTCTATGGTCTTCCAAATACCCTTTGCCAATTCCAAAAGAACAGCCTTAGCGAAAGGCTTCTTGAACGGAAAGATGTAACTCTGTGAGATGAATTAACAGAACACAGAGCAGTTTCTCAGAACGCTTCTTTCCAGTTTTGAACGGAAGATGTTTCCTTTTTCACTATAGCCCTCTATAGGCTTCCATATATCACTTTGCCAATTCCACAAGAACAGTCTTAGCGATAGACTTCTCGAAGGGAAAGATGTTACTCTGTGAGATGAATTCACAGAACACAGAGCAGTTTCTCAGAAAGCTTCTTTCCAGTTTTGAACGGAAGATATTTCCTTTTTCACCATAGCCCTATGGGCTTCCAAATATCCCTTGCCAATTCCACAAGAACAGCCTTAGCGAAAGGCTTTTGAAGGGAAAGATGTAACTCTGTGAGATGAATTAACAGAACACAGAGCAGTTTCTCAGAAAGCTTCTTTCCAGTTTTGAACGGAAGATATTTCCTTTTCACCATAGCCCTCTAAGGGCTTCCAAATATCCTTTGCCAATTCCACAAGAACAGCCTTAGCGAAAGGCTTTTGAAGGGAAAGATGTAACTCTGTGAGATGAATTAACAGAACACAGAGCAGTTTCTCAGAAAGCTTCTTTCCAGTTTTGAACGGAAGATATTTCCTTTTCACCATAGCCCTCTAAGGGCTTCCAAATATCCTTTGCCAATTCCACAAGAACAGCCTTAGCGAAAGGCTTTTGAAGGGAAAGATGTAACTCTGTGAGATGAATTAACAGAACACAGAGCAGTTTCTCAGAAAGTTTCTTTCCAGTTTTGAACGGAAGATATTTCCTTCTTCACCATAGCCCTCTAAGGGCTTCCAAATATCCCTTTGCTAATTCCACAAGAACAGCCTTAGCGAAAGGCTTTTGAAGGGAAAGATGTAACTCTGTGAGATGAATTAACAGAACACAGAGCAGTTTCTCTGAAAGCTTCTTTCCAGTTTTGAATGGAAGATATTTCCTTTTTCACTATAGCCCTCTCTAGGCCTCCATATATCCCTTTGCCAATTCCACAAGAACAGCCTTAGCGAAAGGCTTCTTGAAGAGAAAGATGTAACTCTGTGAGATGAATTAACAGAACACAGAGCAGTTTCTCAGAAAGCTTCTTTCCAGTTTTGAAGGAAGATATTTCCTTTTCAACGTAGCCTCTATGGGCTTCCAAATATCCCTTTGCCAATTCCACAAGAACAGCCTTAGCGAAAGGCTTCTTGAACGGAAAGATGTAACTCTGTGAGATGAATTAACAGAACACAGAGCAGTTTCTCAGAAAGCTTCTTTCCAGTTTTGAACGGAAGATATTTCCTTTTTCACTATAGCCCTCTATGGGCTTCCATATATCACTTTGCCAATTCCACAAGAACAGTCTTAGCGAAAGGCTTCTTGAAGGGAAAGATGTAACTCTGTGAGATGAATTAACAGAACACAGAGCAGTTTCTCAGAAAGCTTCTTTCCAGTTTTGAACGGAAGATATTTCCTTTTTCACCATAGCCCTATGGGCTTCCAAATATCCCTTTGCCAATTCCACAAGAACAGCCTTAGCGAAAGGCTTCTTGAAGGGAAAGATGTAACTCTGTGAGATGAATTAACAGAACACAGAGCAGTTTCTCAGAAAGCTTCTTTCCAGTTTTGAACGGAAGATATTTCCTTTTTCACCATAGCCCTCTAAGGGCTTCCAAATATCCCTTTGCCAATTCCACAAGAACAGCCTTAGCGAAAGGCTTCTTGAAGGGAAAGATGTAACTCTGTGAGATGAATTAACAGAACACAGAGCAGTTTCTCAGAAAGCTTCTTTCCAGTTTTGAACGGAAGATATTCCTTTTTCACTATAGCCTCTATGGGCTTCCAAATATCCCTTTGCCAATTCCACAAGAACAGCCTTAGAAAGGCTTCTTGAAGGGAAAGATGCAACTCTGTGAGATGAATTAACAGAACACAGAGCAGTTTCAGAAAGCTTCTTTCCAGTTTTGAACGGAAGATATTTCCTTTTTCACCATAGCCCTCTAGGGCTTCCAAATATCCCTTGCCAATTCCACAAGAACAGCCTTAGCGAAAGGCTTCTTGAACGGAAAGATGTAACTCTGTGAGATGAATTAACAGAACACAGAGCAGTTTCTCTGAAAGCTTCTTTCCAGTTTTGAATGGAAGATATTTCCTTTTTCACTATAGCCCTCTATGGCTTCCATATATCCCTTTGCTAATTCCACAAGAACAGCCTTAGCGAAAGGCTTCTTGAAGAGAAAGATGTAACTCTGTGAGATGAATTAACAGAACACAGAGCAGTTTCTCAGAAAGCTTCTTTCCAGTTTTGAAAGGAAGATATTTCCTTTTTCAACGTAGCCTTCTATGGGCTTCCAAATATCCCTTTGCCAATTCCAAAAGAACAGCCTTAGCGAAAGGCTTCTTGAACGGAAAGATGTAACTCTGTGAGATGAATTCACAGAACACAGAGCAGTTTCTCAGAAAGCTTCTTTCTAGTTTTGAACGGAAGATATTTCCTTTTTCACCATAGCCCTCTATGGGCTTCCAAATATCCCTTTGCCTATTCCACAAGAACAGCCTTAGCGAAAGGCTTCTTGAAGGGAAAGATGTAACTCTGTGAGATGAATTAACAGAACACAGAGCAGTCTCTCAGAAAGCTTCTTTCCAGTTTTGAACGGAAGATATTTCCTTTTTCACCATAGCCCTCTAAGGGCTTCCAAATATCCCTTTGCCAATTCCACAAGAACAGCCTTAGCGAAAGGCTTCTTGAAGGGAAAGATGTAACTCTGTGAGATGAATTAACAGAACACAGAGCAGTTTCTCAGAAAGCTTCTTTCCAGTTTTGAACGGAAGATATTTCCTTTTTCACTATAGCCCTCTACGGGCTTCCAAATATCCCTTTGCCAACTCCACAAGAACAGCCTTAGCGAAAGGCTTCTAGTAGGGAAAGATGTAACTCTGTGAGATGAATTAACAGAACACAGAGCAGTTTCTCAGAAAGCTTCTTTCCAGTTTTGAACGGAAGATGTTTCCTTCTTCACCATAGCCCTCTATGGGCTTCCAAATATCCCTTTGCCAATTCCACAAGAACAGCCTTAGGGAAAGGCTTCTTGAAGGGAAAGATGTAACTCTGGGAGATGAATTAACAGAACACAGAGCATTTTCTCAGAAAGTTTCTTTCCAGTTTTGTACGGAAGATATTTCCTTTTTAACCGTAGCCTTCTATGGGCTTCCAAATATCCCTTTGCCAATTCCACAAGAACAGCCTTAGCGAATGGCTTCTTGAAGGGAAAGATGTAACTCTGTGAGATGAATTAACAGAACACAGAGCAGTTTCTCAGAAAGCTTCTTTCCAGTTTTGAACGGAAGATATTTCCTTTTTCGCCATAGTCCTCTATGGGCTTCCTAATATCCCTTTGCCAATTCCACAAGAACAGCCTTAGCGAAAGGCTTCTTGAAGGGAAAGATGTAACTGTGTGATATGAATTAACAGAACACACAGCAGTTTCTCAGAAAGCTTCTTTCCAGTTTTGAACGGAAGATATTTCCTTTTTCACCATAGCCTTCTATGGGCTTCAAAATATCCCTTTCCCAATTCCACAAGAACAGCCTTAGCGAAAGGCTTCTTGAAGGGAAAGATGTAACTCTGTGAGATGAATTAAAAGAACACAGAGCAGTTTCTCAGAAAGCTTCTTTCCAGTTTTCTACGGAAGATATTTCCTTTTTCACCGCAGCCTTCTATGGGCTTCAAAATATCCCTTTGCCAATTCCACAAGAACAGCCTTAGCGAAAGGCTTCTTGAAGGGAAAGATGTAACTCTGTGAGATGAATTAACAGAACACAGAGCAGTTTCTCAGAAAGCTTCTTTCCAGTTTTGAAGGGAAGATATTTCCTCTTTCACCATAGCCCTCTATGGGCTTCCAAATATCCCTTTGCCAACTCCACAAGAACAGCCTTAGCGAAAGGCTTCTTGAAGGGAAAGATGTAACTCTGTGAGACGAATTAACAGAGCACAGAGCTGTTTCTCAGAAAGATTCTTTCCAGGTTTGAACGGAAGATATTTCCTTTTTCACCATAGCCCTCTATGGGCTTCCAAATATCCCTTTGCCAATTCCACAAGAACAGCCTTAGCGAAAGGCTTCTTGACGGGAAAGATGTAACTCTGTGAGATGAATTAACAGAACACAGAGCAGTTTCTCAGAAAGCTTCTTTCCAGTTTTCAACGGAAGATATGTCCTTTTTCACTATAGCCCTCTATGGGTTTCCATATATCCCTTTGTCAATTCCACAAGAACAGCCTTAGCGATAGGCTTCTTGAAGGGAAAGATGTAACTCTGTGAGATGAATTAACAGAACACAGAGCAGTTTCTCAGAAAGCTTCTTTCCAGTTTTCAACGGAAAATATGTCCTTTTTCACTATAGCCCTCTATGGGTTTCCATATATCCCTTTGCCAATTCCACAAGAACAGCCTTAGCGATAGGCTTCTTGAATGGAAAGATGTAACTCTGTGAGATGAATTAACAGAACACAGAGCAGTTTCTCAGAAAGCTTCTTTCCAGTTTTCAACGGAAGATATGTCCTTTTTCACTATAGCCCTCTATGGGTTTCCATATATCCCTTTGTCAATTCCACAAGAACAGCCTTAGCGATAGGCTTCTTGAAGGGAAAGATGTAACTCTGTGAGATGAATTAACAGAACACAGAGCAGTTTCTCAGAAAGCTTCTTTCCAGTTTTCAACGGAAAATATGTCCTTTTTCACTATAGCCCTCTATGGGTTTCCATATATCCCTTTGCCAATTCCACAAGAACAGCCTTAGCGATAGGCTTCTTGAATGGAAAGATGTAACTCTGTGAGATGAATTAACAGAACACAGAGCAGTTTCTCAGAAAGCTTCTTTCCAGTTTTGAACGGAAGATATTTCCTTCTTCACCATAGCCCTCTATGGGCTTCAAAATATCCCTTTGCCAATTCCACAAGAACAGCCTTAGCGAAAGGCTTCTTGAAGAGAAAGATGTAACTCTGTGAGATGAATTAACAGAACACAGAGCAGTTTCTCAGAAAGCTTCTTTCCAGTTTTGAAAGGAATATATTTCCTTTTTCAACGTAGCCTTCTATGGGCTTCCAAATATCCCTTTGCCAATTCCAAAAGAACAGCCTTAGCGAAAGGCTTCTTGAACGGAAAGATGTAACTCTGTGAGATGAATTAACAGAACACAGAGCAGTTTCTCAGAAAGCTTCTTTCCAGTTTTGAACGGAAGATATTTCCTTTTTCACTATAGCCCTCTATAGGCTTCTATATATCCCTTCGCCAATTCCACAAGAACAGTCTTAGCGATAGGCTTCTTGAAGGGAAAGATGTAACTCTGTGAGATGAATTCACACAACACAGAGCAGTTTCTCAGAAAGCTTCTTTCTAGTTTTGAACGGAAGATATTTCCTTTTTCACCATAGCCCTCTATGGGCTTCCAAATATCCCTTTGCCTATTCCACAAGAACAGCCTTAGCGAAAGGCTTCTTGAAGGGAAACATGTAACTCTGTGAGATGAATTAACAGAACACAGAGCAGTTTCTCAGAAAGCTTCTTTCCAGTTTTGAACGGAAGATATTTCCTTTTTCACCATAGCCCTCTAAGGGCTTCCAAATATCCCTTTGCCAATTCCACAAGAACAGCCTTAGCGAAAGGCTTCTTGAAGGGAAAGATGTAACTCTGTGAGATGAATTAACAGAACACAGAGCAGTTTCTCAGAAAGCTTCTTTCCAGTTTTGAACGGAAGATATTTCCTTTTCACTATAGCCCTCTACGGGCTTCCAAATATCCCTTTGCCAACTCCACAAGAACAGCCTTAGCGAAAGGCTTCTTGAAGGGAAAGATGTAACTCTGTGAGATGAATTAACAGAACACAGAGCAGTTTCTCAGAAAGCTTCTTTCCAGTTTTGAACGGAAGATGTATCCTTCTTCACCATAGCCCTCTATGGGCTTCCAAATATCCCTTTGTCAATTCCACAAGAACAGCCTTAGCGAAAGGCTTTGAAGGAAAGATGTAACTCTGGGAGATGAATTAACAGAACACAGAGCAGTTTCTCAGAAAGTTTCTTTCCA
>JAKFHT010002767.1:0-13686 GCA_023783455.1 Erythrocebus patas | reverse complement strand
TAGAGGGCTATGGTGAAAAAGGAAATATCTTCCGTTAAAACTGGAAAGAAGCTTTCTGAGAAACTGCTTTGTGTTCTGTTAATTCATCTCACAGAGTTACATCTTTCCTTCAAGAAGCCTTTCGCTAAGGCTGTTCTTGTGGAATTGGCAAAGTGATATTTGGAAGCCCATAGAGGGCTATGGTGAAAAAGGAAATATCTTCGTTAAAAACTGGAAAGAAGCTTGAGAAACTGCTTTGTGTTCTGTTAATTCATCTCACAGAGTTACATCTTTCCTTCAAGAAGCCTTTCGCTAAGGCTGTTCTTGTGGAATTGGCAAAGGGATATTTACAGCTTTACCTTCAAGAAGCCTTTCGCTAAGGCTGTTCTTGTGGAATTGGCACAGTGATATTTGGAAGCCCATAGAGGGCTAGGGTGAAAAAGGAAATATCTTCCGTTAAAAACTGGAAAGAAGCTTTCTGAGAAACTGCTTTGTGTTCTGTTAATTCATCTCACAGAGTTACAGCTTTCAATTCAAGAAGCCTTTCTCTAAGACTGTTGTTGTGGAATTTGCAAAGTGATATTTGGAAGCCCATAGAGGACTATGGTGAAGAAGGAAATATCTTCGGTTAAAAACTGGAAAGAAGCTTTCTGAGAAACTGCTTTGTGTTCTGTTAATTCATCTCACAGAGTTACAGCTTTCCCTTCAAGAAGCCTTTCACTAAGGCTGTTCTTGTGGAATTGGCAAAGTGATATTTGGAAGCTCATAGAGGGCTATGGTGAAAAAGGAAATGTCTTCCGTTAAAAACTGGAAAGAAGCTTTCTGAGAAACTGCTTTCTGTTCTGTTAATTCATCTCACAGACTTACAGCTTTCACCTCAAGAAGCCTTTCTCTAAGACTGTTGTTGTGGAATTTGCAAAGTGATATTTGGAAGCCCATAGAGGACTATGGTGAAGAAAGAAATATCTTCGGTTAAAAACTGGAAAGAAGCTTTCTGAGAAACTGCTTTGTGTTCTGTTAATGCATCTCACAGAGTTACAGCTTTCCCTTAGAGAAGCCTTTTACTAAGGCTGTTCTTGTGGAATTGGCAAAGTGATATTTGGAAGCTCATAGAGGGCTATGGTGAAAAAGGAAATATCTCCCGATAAAAACTGGAAAGAAGCTTTCTGAGAAACTGCTTTGTGTTCTGTTACTTCATCTCACAGAGTTACATCTTTCCCTTCAAGAAGCCTTTCGCTAAGGCTGTTCTTGTGGAATTGGCAAAGTGATATTTGGAAGCCCATAGAGGGCTATGGTGAAAAAGGAAATATCTTCCATTAAAAACTGGAAAGAAGCTTTCTGAGAAACTGCTTTGTGTTCTGTTAATTCATCTCACAGAGTTACAGCTTTCCCCTCAAGAAGCCTTTCTCTAAGACTGTTCTTGTGGAATTGGCAAAGTGATATTTGGAAGCCCATAGAGGGCTATGGTGAAGAAGGAAATATCTTCCGTTAAAAACTAGAAAGAAGCTTTCTGAGAAACTGCTTTGTGTTCTTTAATTCATCTCACAGAGTTACAACTTTCCCTTCAAGAAGCCTTTCTCTAAGACTGTTCTTGAAGAATTGGCATAGTGATATTTCAAGCCCATAGAGGGCTATGGTGAAAAAGGAAATATCTTCCGTTAAAAACTGGAAAGAAGCTTTCTGAGAAACTGCTTTGTGTTCTCTTAATTCATCTCACAGAGTTACAGCTTTCCATTCGAGAAGTCTTTCGCTAAGGCTGTTCTTGTGGAATTGGCAAAGTGATATTTGGAAGCCCATAGAGGGCTATGGTGAAGAAGGAAATATTTTCGGGTAAAAACTGGAAAGAAGCTTTCTGAGAAACTGCTTTGTGTTCTGTTAATTCATCTCACAGAGTTACAGCGTTCTCCTCAAGAAGCCTTTCTCTAAGACTGTTTTTGTGGAATTGCCAAAGTGATATTTGGAAGCCCAAAGAGGGCTATGGTGAAACAGGAAATATCTTCCATTAAAAACGGAAAAGAAGCTTTCTGAGAAACTGCTTTGTGTTCTCTTAATTCATCTCTCAGTGTTACAGCTTTCCCTTCAAGAAGCCTTTCGCTAAGGCTGTTCTTGTGGAATTGGCAAAGTGATATTAGGAAGCCCATAGAGGGCTATGGTGAAAAAGGAAATATCTTCGGTTAAAAACTGGAAAGAAGCTTTCTGAGAAACTGCTTTGTGTTCTGTTAATTCATCTCACAGAATTACAGCTTTCCCTTCAAGAAGTCATTCGCTAATGCTGTTCTTGTGGAATTGGCAAAGTGATATTTGGAAGCCCTTAGAGGGCTATGGTGGAAAAGGAAATATCTTCCGTTAAATACTGGAAAGAAGCTTTCTGAGAAACTGCTTTGTGTTCTGTTAATTCATCTCACAGAGTTACAGCTTTCCCCTCCAGAAGCCTTTCTCCAAGACGGTTTTTGTGGAATTGCCAAAGTGATATTTGGAATCCCTTAGAGAGCTATGGTGAAAAAGGAAATATCTTCAGCTAAAAACGGGAAAGAAGCTTTCTGAGAAACTGCTTTGTGTTCTGTTCATTCATCTCAAAGAGTTACATCATTCCCTTCAAGAAGCCTTTCGCTAGGGCTGTTCTTGTGAAATTCTGAAAGTGATATTTGGAAGCGCATAGAGGGCTATGGTGAAAAAGGAAATATCTTTCATTAAAAACTGGAAAGAAGATTTCTGAGAAACTGCTTTGTGTTCTGTTAATTCATCTCAGAGAGTTACAGCTTTCTCCTCCAGAAGCCTTTTTCTAAGACTGTTCTTGTGTAATTGGCAAAGTGATATCTGGAAGCCCATAAAGGGCTGTGGTGAAAAAGGAAATATCTTCCATTAAAAACTGAAAACAAGCTTCCTGAGAAACTGCTTTGTGTTTTGTTAATTCATCTCACAGAGTTACAGCTTTCCCTTCAAGAAGCCTTTCGCTAAGGCTGTTCTTGTGGAATTGGCAAAGTGATATTTGGAAGCCCATAGAGGGCTATGGTGAAAAAGGAAATGTCTTCCTTTAAAAACTGGAAAGAAGCTTTCTGAGAAACTGCTTGTGTTCTGTTAATTAATCTCACAGAGTTACAGCTTTCTCCTCAAGAAGCCTTTCTCTAAGATTGTTCTTGTGGAATTTGCAAAGTGATATTTGGAACCCCTTAGAGGGCTATGATGAAAAAGGAAATACCTTCCTTTAAACACTGGAAAGAAGCTTTCTGAGAAACTGCTTTTTGTTCTGATAATTCATCTCACAGAGTTACATCTTTCCCTTCAAGAAGCCTTTCGCTAAGGCTGTTTTTGTGGAATTGGCAAAGTGATATATGGAAGCCCATGGAGGGCAATGGTGAAAAAGGAAATATCTTCCGTTAAAAACTGGAAAGAATCTTTCTGAGAAACTGCTTTGTGGTCTGTTAATTCATCTCACAGAGTTACAGCTTTCACCTCAAGAAGCCTTTCTCTAAGACTGTTCATGTGGAAGTTGCAAAGTGATATTTGGACTCCCATAGAGGGCTATGGTGAAAAAGGAAATATCTTTGGTTAAAAACTGGAAAGAAGGTTTGTGAGAAACTGCTTTGCGTTCTGTAAATTCAACTCAAAGAGATACGTCTTTCCCTTCAAGAAGCCTGTCGCTAAGTCTGTTCTTGTGGAATTGGCAAAGTGAGATTTGGAAGCCCATAGTGGGCAATGGTGAAAAAGGAAATATCTTACTTTAAAAACTGGAAAGAAGCTTTCTGAGAAACTGCTTTGTGTTCTGTTAATTCATCTCTCAGAGTTACAGCTTTCACCTCAAGAAGCCTTTCTCTAAGACTGTTCTTGTGGAATTGGCAAAGTGATATTTGGAAGCCCAGAGAGGGCTATGGTGAAGAAGGAAATATCTTCTTTTAAAAACTGGAAAGAAGCTTTCTGAGAAACTGCTTTGTGTTCTGTTAATTCATCTCACAGAGTTACAGCTTTCCCTTCAATAAGCCTTTCGCTAAGGCTGTTCTTGTGGAATTGGCAAAGTGATATTACGAAGCCCATAGAGGGCTATGCTGAAAAAGGAAATGTCTTCGGTTAAAAACTGGAAAGATGCTTTTTGAGAAACTGCTTTGTGTTCTGTTAATTCATCTCACAGAGTTACAGCTTTCCCTTCAAGAAGCCTTTCTCTAAGACTGTTCTTGTGGAAGTTGCAAAGTGATATTTGATAGCCAATAGAGGGCTATGGTGAAAAAGGAAATATCTTCCGTTAAATACTGGGAACAAACTTTCTGAGAAACTGCTTTGTGTTCTGTTAATTCATCTCACAGAGTTACAACTTTCCTTTCAAGAAGCCTTTCTCTAAGACTGTTCTTGCGGAATTGGCAAAGTGATATTTGGAAGCCCATAGAGGGCTATGGTGAAAAAGGAAATATCTTCGGTTAAATACTGGAAAAAACCTTTCTGAGAAACTGCTTTGTGTTCCGTTACTTCATCTCACAGAGTTACATCTTTCCCTTCAAGAAGCCTTTCGCTAAGGCTGTTCTTGTGGAATTGGCAAAGTGATATTTGGAAGCCCATAGAGGGCTATGGTGAAAAAGGAAATATCTTCCATTAAAAACTGGAAAGAAGCTTTCTGAGAAACTGCTTTGTGTTCTGTTAATTCATCACACAGAGTTACAGCTTTCCCCTCAAGAAGCCTTTCTCTAAGTCTGTTCTTGTGGAATTGGCAAAGTGATATTTGGAAGCCCATAGAGGGCTATGGTGAAAAGGAAATATCTTCGGTTAAAAACTGGAAAGAAGCTTTCTGAGAAACTGCTTTGTGTTCTGATAATTCATCTCACAATGTTACAGCTTTCCCTTCAAGAAGTCTTTCACTAAGGCTGTTGTTGTGGAATTGGAAAAGTGACATTTGGAAGCCCTTAGAGGGCTATGGGGAAAAGGGAATGTCTTCCGTTAAAAACTGGAAAGAAGCTTTCTGAGAAACTGCTTTGTGTTCTGTTAATTCATCTCAAAGAGATACATCTTTCCCTTCAAGAAGCCTGACGCTAAGTCTGTTCTTGTGGAATTGGCAAAGTGATATTTGGAAGCCCATAATGGGCAATGGTGAAAAAGGAAATATCTTACTTTAAAAACTGGAAAGAAGCTTTCTGAAAAACTGCTTTGTGTTCTGGTAATTCATCTCACAGAGTTACAGCTTTCACCTCAAGAAGCCTTTCTCTAAGACTGTTCTTGTGGAATTGGCAAAGTGATATTTGGAAGCCCATAGAGGGCTATGGTGAAGAAGGAAATATTTTCGGTTAAAAACTGGAAAGAAGCTTTCGGAGAAACTGCTTTGTGTTCTGTTAATTCATCTCACAGAGTTACATCTTTCCCTTCAAGAAGCCTTTCGCTAAGGCTGTTCTTGTGGAATTGGCAAAGTGATATTTGGAAGCCCTTAGAGGGCTATGGTGAAAAAGGAAATATCTTCCGTTTAAAACTGGAAAGAAGCTTTCTGAGAAACTGCTTTGTGTTCTGTTAATTCATCTCACAGAGTTACAGCGTTCCCTCAAGAAGCCTTTCTCTAAGACTGTTTTTGTGGAATTGCCAAAGTGATATTTGGAATCCCTTAGAGGGCTATGGTGAAAAAGGAAATATCTTCAGTTAAAAACTGGAAAGAAGCTTTCTGAGAAACTGCTTTGTGTTCTGTTAATTCACCTCACAGAGTTACATCTTTCCCTTCAAGAAGCCTTTCGCTAAGGCTGTTCTTGTGGAATTGGCAAAGTCATATTTGGAAGCCCATAGAGGGCTACGGTGAAAAAGGAAATATCTTTCATTAAAAACTGGAAAGAAGGTTTCTGAGAAACTGCTTTGTGTTTGGTTAATTCATCTCACAGAGTTACAGCTTTCCACTCCAGAAGCCTGTTTCTAAGACTGTTCTTGTGGAATTGGCAAAGTGATATTTGGAAGCCCAAACAGGGCTATGGTGAAACAGGAAATATCTTCCATTAAAAACTGAAAAGAAGCTTTCTGAGAAACTGCTTTGTGTTCTGTTAATTTATCTCACAGTGTTACATCTTTCCCTTCAAGAAGCCTTTCGCTAAGGCTGTTCTTGTGGAATGGTCAAAGTGATATTATGAAGCCCATAGAGGGCTAGGGTGAAAAAGGAAATATCTTCCATTAAAAACTGGAAAGAAGCTTTCTGAGAAACTGCTTTGTGTTCTCTTAATTCATCTCAGAGTGTTACAGCTTTCCCTTTAAGAAGCCTTTCGCTAAGGCTGTTCTTGTGGAATTGGCAAAGTGATATTAGGAAGCCCATAGAGGGCTATGGTGAAAAAGGAAATATCTTCGGTTAAAAACTGGAAAGAAGCTTTCTGAGAAACTGCTTTGTGTTCTGTTAATTCATCTCACAGAGTTACAGCTTTCCCTCAGAAGCCTTTCTCTAAGACTGTTCTTGTGGAATTGGCAAAGTGATATTTGGAAGCCCATAGAGGGCTATGGTGAAAAGGAAATATCTTCCATTAAAAACTGGAAAGAAGCTTTCTGAGAAACTGCTTTGTGTTCTGTTAATTCATCTCACAGAGTTACATCTTTCCTTCAAGAAGCCTTTCGCTAAGGCTGTTCTTGTGGAATTGGCAAAGTGATATTTGGAAGCCCATAGAGGGCTATGGTGAAAAGGAAATATCTTCCGTTAAAAACTGGAAAGAAGCTTTCTGAGAAACTGCTTTGTGTTCTGTTAATTCATCTCACAGAGTTACATCTTTCCTTCAAGAAGCCTTTCTAAGACTGTTCTTGTGGAATTGCAAAGTGATATTTGGAAGCCCTTAGAGGGCTATGGTGAAAAGGAAATATCTTCCGTTAAAAACTGGAAAGAAGCTTTCTGAGAAACTGCTTTGTGTTCTGTTAATTCATCTCACAGAGTTACAGCTTTCCTCAAGAAGCCTTTCTCTAAGACTGTTCTTGTGGAATTGGCAAAGTGATATTTGGAAGCCCATAGAGGGCTATGGTGAAAAGGAAATATCTTCCGTTAAATACTGGAAAGAAGCTTTCTGAGAAACTGCTTTGTGTTCTGTTAATTCATCTCACAGAGTTACAGCTTTCCCTCAAGAAGCCTTTCTCTAAGACTGTTCTTGTGGAATTGGCAAAGTGATATTTGGAAGCCCATAGAGGGCTATGGTGAAAAGGAAATATCTTCCATTAAAACTGGAAAAAAGCTTTCTGAGAAACTGCTTTGTGTTCTGTTAATTCATCTCACAGAGTTACATCTTTCCTTCAAGAAGCCTTTCTCTAAGGCTGTTCTTGTGGAATTGGCAAAGTGATATTTGAAGCCCATAGAGGGCTATGGTGAAAAGGAAATATCTTCGTTAAAAACTGGAAAGAAGCTTTCTGAGAAACTGCTTTGTGTTCTGTTAATTCATCTCACAGAGTTACAGCTTTCCTTCAAAGCCTTTCTCTAAGCTGTTCTTGTGGAATTGGCAAAGTGATATTTGGAAGCCCTTAGAGGGCTATGGTGAAAAAGGAAATATCTTCCTTTAAAACTGGAAAGAAGCTTTCTGAGAAACTGCTTTGTGTTCTGTTAATTCATCTCACAGAGTTACATCTTTCCTTCAAGAAGCCTTTCGCTAAGCTGTTCTTGTGGAATTGGCAAAGTGATATTTGGAAGCCCATAGAGGGCTATGGTGAAAAAGGAAATATCTTCATTAAAACTGGAAAAAGCTTTCTGAGAAACTGCTTTGTGTTCTGTTAATTCATCTCACAGAGTTACAGCTTTCCTCAAGAAGCCTTTCTCTAAGACTGTTCTTGTGGAATTGCAAAGTGATATTTGGAAGCCCATAGAGGGCTATGGTGAAAAGGAAATATCTTCGTTAAAAACTGGAAAGAAGCTTTCTGAGAAACTGCTTTGTGTTCTGTTAATTCATCTCAAAGAGTTACATCTTTCCTTCAAGAAGCCTTTCGCTAAGCTGTTCTTGTGGAATTGGCAAAGTGATATTTGGAAGCCCATAGAGGGCTATGGTGAAAAAGGAAATATCCCTTTAAAAACTGGAAGAAGCTTTCTGAGAAACTGCTTTGTGTTCTGTTAATTCATCTCACAGAGTTACATCTTTCCTTCAAGAAGCCTTTCGCTAAGGCTGTTCTTGTGGAATTGGCAAAGTGATATTTGGAAGCCCATAGAGGGCTATGGTGAAAAAAAATATCTTCCGTTAAAAACTGGAAAGAAGCTTTCTGAGAAACTGCTTTGTGTTCTGTTAATTCATCTCACAGAGTTACAGCTTTCACCTCAGAAGCCTTTCTCTAAGACTGTTCTTGTGGAATTTGCAAAGTGATATTTGGAAGCCCATAGAGGGCTATGGTGAAAAAGGAAATATCTTCAGTTAAAAACTGGAAAGAAGCTTTCTGAGAAACTGCTTTGTGTTCTGTTAATTCATCTCAAGAGTTACATCTTTCCTTCAAAGCCTTTCGCTAAGTCTGTTCTTGTGGAATTGGCAAAGTGATATTTGGAAGCCCATAGAGGGCAATGGTGAAAAAGGAAATATCTTCCGTTAAAAACTGGAAAGAAGCTTTCTGAGAAACTGCTTTGTGTTCTGTTAATTCATCTCACAGAGTTACATCTTTACCTTCAAGAAGCCTTTCGCTAAGGCTGTTCTTGTGGAATTGGCAAAGTGATATTTGGAAGCCCATAGAGGGCTATGGTGAAAAAGGAAATATCTTCCGTTAAAAACTGGAAAGAAGCTTTCTGAGAAACTGCTTTGTGTTCTGTTAATTCATCTCACAGAGTTACATCTTTGCCTTCACGAAGCCTTTCGCTAAGGCTGTTCTTGTGGAATTGGCAAAGTGATATTTGGAAGCCCATAGAGGACTATGGTGAAAAAGGAAATATCTTCCATTAAAAACTGAAAATAAGCTTTCTGAGAAACTGCTTTGTGTTCTGTTAATTCATCTCACAGAGTTACATCTTTCCCTTCAAGAAGCCTTTCGCTAAGGCTGTTCTTGTGGAATTGGCAAAGTGATATTCGGAAGCCCATAGAGGGCTATGGTGAAAAAGGAAATATCTTCCGTTAAATACTGGAAAGAAGCTTTCTGAGAAACTGCTTTGTGTTCTGTTAATTCATCTCACAGAGTTACAGCTTTCCCCTCAAGAAGCCTTTCTCTAAGACTGTTCTTGTGGAATTGGAAAAGTGATATTTGGAAGCCCATAGAGGGCTTTGGTGAAAAAGGAAATATCTTCCGTTTAAAACTGGAAAGAAGCTTTCTGAGAAACTGCTTTGTGTTACGTTAATTCATCTCACAGAGTTACAGCTTTCACCTCAAGAAGCCTTTCTCTAAGACTGTTCTTGTGGAATTTGCAAAGTTGATATTAGGAAGCCCATAGAGGGCTATGGTGAAAAAGGAAATATCCTCTTTAAAAACTGGAAAGAAGCTTTCTAAGAAACTGCTTTGTGTTCTGATAATTCATCTCACAGAGTTACATCTTTCCCTTCAAGAAGCCTTTCGCTAAGGCTGTTCTTGTGAAATTGGCAAAGTGATATTTGGAAGCCCTTAGAGGGCTATGGTGAAAAAGGAAATATCTTCCGTTTAAAACTGGAAAGAAGCTTTCTGAGAAACTGCTTTGTGTTCTGTTAAGTCATCTCCAAGAGATACATCTTTCCCTTCAAGAAGCCTGTTGCTAAGTCTGCTCTTGTGGAATTGGCAAAGTGATATTTGGAAGCCCATAGAGGGCAATGGTGAAAAAGGAAATATCTTCCGTTAAAAACTGGAAAGAAGCTTTCTGAGAATCTGCTTTGTGTTCTGTTAATTCATCTCACAGTGTTACAGCTTTCACCTCAAGAAGCCTTTATCTAAGTCTGTTCTTGTGGAATTTGCAAAGTGATATTTCGAAGCCCTTAGAGGTCTATGGTGAAAAACGAAATACCTTCCTTTAAAAACTGGAAAGAAGCTTTCTGAGAAACTGCTTTGAGTTCTGTTAATTCATCTCACAGAGTTACAGCTTTCCCTTCAAGAAGCCTTTCGATAAGGCTGTTCTTGTGGAATTGGCAAAGTGATACTTGGAAGCCCATAGAGGGCTATGGTGAAAAAGGAAGTATCTTCCGTTAAATACTGGAAAGAAGCTTTCTGAGAAAGTGCTTTGTGTTCTGTTAATTCATCTCACAGAGTTACAGCTTTCCCCTCAAGAAGCCTTTCTCTAAGACTGTTTTTTTGGAATTGCGAAAGTGATATCTGGAATCCCTTAGAGGGCTATGGTAAAAAAGGAAATATCTTCAGTTAAAAACTGGAAAGAAGCTTTCTGAGAAACTGCTTTGTGTTCTGTTAATTCATCTCAAAGAGTTACATCTGTCCCTTCAAGTAGCCTTTCCCTAAGTCTGTTCTTGTGGAATTGGCAAAGTGATATTTGGAAGCCCTTAGAGGGCTATGGTGAAAAAGGAAATATCTTCCATTAAAAACTGAAAAGAAGCTTTGATACTCTTTTTTTTTTTTTTTTTTTAAATTTATTTATTATTATTAAACTTCAAGTTGTAGGGTACATGTGCACAACGTGCAGGTTTGTTACATATATATACTTGTGCCATGTTGGCATGCTGCACCCATCAACCCGTCATTTACATAAGGTATAACTCCCAATGCAATCCCTCCCCTCTCCCCCCTCCCCATGATAGGCCCCGGTGTGTGATGTTCCCCTTCCCGAGTCCAAGTGATCTCATTGTTCAGTTCCCACCTATGAGTGAGAACATGCGGTGTTTGGTTTTCTGTTCTTGTGATAGTTTGCTAAGAATGATGGTTTCCAGCTGCATCCATGTCCCTACAAAGGACACAAACTCATCCTTTTTTATGGCTGCATAGTATTCCATGGTGTATATGTGCCACATTTTCTTAATCCAGTCTGTCACTGATGGACATTTGGGTTGATTCCAAGTCTTTGCTATTGTGAATAGTGCTGCAATATGGCTTGAGTGGCTGCAGAGGCACCAGGAGCTGCTCTTCCGCATTTGTGGCAACAGTAAGAAGAGTCTCCTAGCAGAAACTGACCTTGTTCTATAGCATCCTCTCCATGGTAATGTGGAGTTGTTAGTTCCCTTCATTGCTCTCTGATGCGTAGCTTTAATTGTATCTTTGCTTTTATGCAGAGAATGGATTCATGTTCCCAAGAGGATAGCTGGGAAAACCCACTGCCAGCCTCGAATACAAATAGGAACCTGCAGAAACTGCTGCTTCATGGGTGGACACAGGGAAGAGGAGATGAAAGAGGACAACAACCTCCAAAGGTCTGAGGTTCAGGCATGGAGGGATCACGGTTCCTCTTGCCCTCTTCTAAGGAGTGCAAACAGAAGCAATTTTATTCAAAGGAAAATGATAAAATTGTCTTCTAGGGGACGTTATGTGGTGCTGGAAAGCTACCATCCCCCCAAAAAGCTGTTCTTCACCCATACAGGAGCTCCCATGGCTGAGGGACAGCTAATACCACTGTTGACATAATTATCTATTACCTTCCTCAATTTTTAGGCATGTTTCTCCATACTTAAGATCATATTGTATAAACATTTTGCAACCTGCCTTTTCCAGTTAACATTATAGCTTGTAAGCATTTGAGGGGAGGATATTATAAAGTCCAGCCATTTTACAGTTGAGAGGACATCAGGCAGAAATAGCAGCAATGACAGGCACTCCTGGGCTGGCTCCCGGGAGGTCAAATGGTTCTATCCCACCCATGGTATGGTGCGCCCATTTATACAACCTCATGAAGCAGTTGGTAGTGGTTGGCTCCTGGAGGTAGGATCAAGGGAGCTGTTGTTTTTTAAAAAAATCTCTCAACTTCTTATATTTTTCAAAATTTCATAATAAACCAGTATCACCTTTATAGTCAGAAAAAAATATTTTAAAGATGTTTCCTTCCTGCTGCCAAGAAAGCAGCAAGGCATTAGAACCTGAATCAAGGCAGAAGAGCAAGCTACACAGGCTCGCCTCACCATGCTTGAGGCTCCCCAGCTGTGGAATGGGGACAGTCACCCTGGACCTCCCAGAGTAGAGACTGTAACACTATCTGTCACATAGAAGCTTTCTGAGAAACTGCTTTGTGTTCTGTTAATTCATCTCACAGAGTTACATCTTTCCCTTCAAGAAGCCTTTGGCTAAGGCTG
Organism: Erythrocebus patas; assembly: GCA_023783455.1. Classification (NCBI taxonomy): domain Eukaryota; kingdom Metazoa; phylum Chordata; class Mammalia; order Primates; family Cercopithecidae; genus Erythrocebus; species Erythrocebus patas. The sequence goes on along the minus strand of JAKFHT010002767.1, from coordinate 1,630 downwards.
TTCTTGTGGAATTGGCACAGTTATATTTGGAAGCCCATAGAGGGCTATGGTGAAAAAGGTAATGTCTTCCGTTAAAAACTGGAAAGAAGCTTTCTGAGAAACTGCTTTGTGTTCTGTTAATTCATCTCACAGATTTACAGCTTTCACCTCAAGAAGCCGTTCTCTAAGACTGCTCTTGTGGAATGTGCAAAGTTGATATTAGGAAACCCATAGAGGGCTATGGTGAAAAAGGAAATATCCTCTTTAAAAACTGGAAAGAAGCTTTCTAAGAAACTGCTTTGTGTTCTGATAATTCATCTCACAGAGGTACATCTTTCCCTTCAAGAAGCCTTTCTTTAAGGCTGTTCTTGTGAAATTGTCAAAGTGATATTTGGAAGCCCTTAGAGGGCTATGGTGAAATAGGAAATATCTTCCGTTTAAAACTGGAAAGAAGCTTTCTGAGAAACTGCTTTGTGTTCTGTTAAGTCATCTCAAAGAGATACATCTTTCCCTTCAAGAAGCCTGTCGCTAAGTCTGGTCTTGTGAAATTGGCAAAGTGATATTTGGAAGCCCATAGAGGGCAATGGTGAAAAAGGAAACATCTTACCTTAAACACGGGAAAGAAGCTTTCTGAGAATCTGCTTTGTGTTCTGTTAATTCATCTCACAGTGTTACAGCTTTCACCTCAACAAGCCTTTCTCTAAGACTGTTCTTGTGGAATTTGCAAAGTGATATTTGGAAGCCCATAGAGGGCTATGGTGAAGAAGGAAATATCTTCGGTTAAAAACTGGAAAGAAGCTTTCTGAGAAACTGCTTTGTGTTCTGTTAATTCATCTCAAAGTGATACATCTTTCCCTTCAAGAAGCCTGTCGCTAGGTCTGTTCTTGTGGAATTGGCAAAGTGATATTTGGAAGCCCATAGAGGGCAATGGTGAAAAGGAAATATCTTCCGTTAAAAACTGGAAAGAAGCTTTCTGAGAAACTGCTTTGTGTTCTGTTAATTCATCTCACAGTGTTACAGCTTTCACCTCAAGAAGCCTTTCTCTAAGACTGTTCTTGTGGAATTTGCAAAGTGATATTTGGAAGCCCATAGAGGGCTATGGTGAAAAGGAAATATCTTCCGTTAAAAACTGGAAAGAAGCTTTCTGAGAAACTGCTTTGTGTTCTGTTAATTCATCTCACAGAGTTACATCTTTCCCTTCAAGAAGCCTTTCGCTAAGGCTGTTCTTGTGGAATTGGCAAAGTGATATTTGGAAGCCCATAGAGGGCTATGGTGAAAAAGGAAATATCTTCCATTAAAAACTGGAAAGAAGCTTTCTGAGAAACTGCTTTGTGTTCTGTTAATTCATCTCACAGAGTTACATCTTTCCCTTCAAGAAGCCTTTCGCTAAGGCTGTTCTTGTGGAATTGGCAAAGTGATATTTGAAGCCCATAGAGGGCTATGGTGAGAAAGGAAATATCTTCCGTTAAATACTGGAAAGAAGCTTTCTGAGAAACTGCTTTGTGTTCTGTTAATTCATCTCACAGAGTTACAGCTTTCCCCTCAAGAAGCCTTTCTCTAAGACTGTTCTTGTGGAATTGGCAAAGTGATATTTGGAAGCCCATAGAGGGCTATGGTGAAAAGGAAATATCTTCCGTTTAAAACTGGAAAG